>CAUYRH010144010.1:0-14903 GCA_963574655.1 Perodicticus potto
AAACGTGGTGGTATGTACATCAAATTCCAAACGCTACTTAACTCTGGTGTTGGAAACCTCGCATCGCCAGAAATGCTGTCATTTTTCAAGATGCTAGTTTGAACCAAAAAGTCACATCCTTTACCATGTGTATTTCTAACATGACTCCTTATCCCACTCCTCCAATTAACCCTCTAAAAAGAGGGGTGATTTCTACTTCATTCTCATTCACAAACTGAGAAATGACTCAATAAGCCCTTTGGTCTCTGCCACACTTGCTTTATATGAAATAATCACCATTCTTTTAACTCTACCATTCTCTAATCTGCCATCCTTCTCCCCTTTTAAAGTGATAATTGTAGTAACGACCTCACCATCAGGTATTTCTTGGGAATTAATGCTCAACTGAGGTTAATGGCCCACAGAATAGTGATGGTCCATCAACTCCACCCAGCCTGTCATTAATCCACAGGAAATGTCTTGCTTCCCGATTGTTATTGCTTAATTTAGATTCTCTTCATTCTCATCAAGCCTTACAATATTGCTACATCCACCAAGAAGCTTTGTTTTATTTTATTAGTCTATGCCTTAATGGTTCAGTAAGAGTGGTTTCTCTAACTGATGATCAAATAAAACTAGAATGTACCTTATTAAAAGTTACCTTAAAAGCCATTAAATATCTGTAGACATTCTAGTATGTTATTCTACTTTTAAATCAACAAATGGGATGGAGTACGGTGTCCTTAGGAATACAACCTTCAACATTCCCTCCAAATTAAACTTTAGCTCTCTACTTTCTTTACCACACGGAATAAATGTAACTCTTTTGTTTATTTTTACAAGTTCCTCTCCCAGGCTCAAAGTGGTTTTAAACACTAATGGTGTCACCATAGTTGTTTGCAACACTAAATGCCATGCACCCCTTCCTAGCAGTTCACAAACATGGTACAGGCAATAGCATTCCCACCTGTTTACTTGCTGTACTTACAATGCTACATTTCACTCAGAGAGGCACAGAGCTTCGCTGGCCCTCTTTTTGGTTCATTCCTTCTTCAGGTAGATGAGTGGTGCCAGGCTAGGGGAGGCCAGAGTAGAATGTGTGGAAAGCGAGGTCTGGGGGAGAATTTACCAAGCCAGAGCTCTTTCAGCACCAAAGCCAATTTAAAAAAAAAAAAAAAAAAATATATATATATATATATATATATATATATATACACAAGGTCCTGATTTCAAGAAAAAAATATATTATCAACAAATAGTACTTAATAAAAATAGAGGGGAAAGATATCTATATTGTCACATTTGCTTATGAGTATAAAACATAAAAAGGAAAATCAGAGGGTACTCAGTGCCTCTAGTTAATTCTTTTTTTTTTGAACATTTATTACCTTTGTTTCTAAATATGATTTATTTAATCGTAAGTTTATATTTTATTTTATTCTTTTTATTTTTTTTTTATTAAGTCATTTGTACATAGATCATGCATACATTTATGCCATTATGGAATTAAATGTGTTGATTATTTGTACAAATTGGAGTGCTTACATGCAACTAATCAACATAGCTTTCACCTCATTTACCCAATTACAGCATTAAGACATTTGTGTTCTACACCTGATAGATCCAACTTGTACTTGCAATATGCTCCATAAGTGTGGTCCCCCTACTAACCCTCCCTCTGGTAAAATATTTTAACAGAATATTAGAATCAGTCAGAACCTGAAAGTTTAATTATTCTTTTATGTAATTGTTGTCAGCCTTATTGAGGTATAATTGACAAGTGGAAATTTTACATATTCAAGGTGTACAATTTGGATATTTTTGATATTTGTGCACATTATAAAATGATTACTACAGTCAAGCTAATTTCTGTAACCATTGCCTCCCCTAGTTACAATTTTCTTTAGTGCGTACACCCGTACGCGTGGTGTAGTTAGAACGCTTATGATCTACCCTCTTAGCAGATTTAGGTATACAACACAGTATTATTATCTGTAGTCACCGTGCTTACATTAAACTCTGTTTTTGAGTCTTTTATTTTATATGGGAGAAAATTGAGAACATAGAAGACAGCCTTTCTTCTCTTTTCTGATTCATGAGTTAGATGCTCACCCCTCTGTGGCCTCTGTTCACAAATCGTCATGACACAGGAAAACTGGACAGAGAACCGCTGACTCATCGACTTGAATTCAGAAGACTCAGGCTCACAGCCATGTCCATGGGAGAGGCTGTGGGCAAGGCGTCAGTCCTCCCTTGACCTCCCTTTCTATTCTTGTGAATAAGAAAGAGTTACTGTAACTTCACCCATTTCCACTGCTCCGGGTTGTTTTGAAGATGGGACAAAATGAAACATGAGCGTTCTTCATAACCTACAAACTGAGTGCACTATTGTGTTGTGGACTTCAGAGCAAACTTTTACAGGTGAATTCTTATGATCCCTAATCCAGAGGTACTCAAGTGGATGTCATTAGTGGCAGAAACAAGGAGAAAGAGAGGTGACAGATACAATAAGGCCACAGGATGGGTCTAAGAAAACTCTCTAAAGGAACAATGGGGAATTCACCCATTTAGTCTGCTTTCCCTACCTTCTCCGCCCCAGCCATTCTTAACACATTCAAGAAAGGAGAGCTAAGAATGAGGGCTAATGCTTTGCTCAGAAAAACAGGTGATAAATCATAAAGCAACAGACTCTGTTGCAGGGAATGGGAAACACATGGCAGGTCCTTCTAATTAACTCTTCTATGTGCTGGTCTGGGTAAGGGTGTTGCTTCCAGTGTTTTACATTTGCCTTGTCCCAGGCCACTCTCTCACCATGGCAACTCAACTTTACCAGAAAGGAAAGTCTGCATTTGAGAGGAGTGAAAAGGGTTTGCTACAGTTCTGCGCACCATAATTAACGGGGGGGTGGGGGGGGGAGCGGGACAAGGAGGAGGGGGAAGAAGAAAAGGAGAAGAAGGAGGGAGGATGGAGAAGGGAAAAGGGAAAGGGAAAAAAGAATAGGAAGGAGAAAAAGAGGAAGGAGAGGAAGAGGATAGAGGGAAAGGAAGAGGAAGAAGAAACCCCCAAATATTTCCCTCGTTATGAACATTTTCCTCCCTCTCTCTCCACTTCCCTAAAAGGTCCTTTGCTATATCTGTTTCTCGCCGATTAGAGAAAGTAAGAGAGCAACATAGCTAAGTCCACACAGGTTCTTTGCAAATACCTGGTTCTAAGCATCATGGGGTAAAACGGGGTGGGGAGGTCTCATCAGTCTTGTTGTTTGTTACGCCCCTGGAAAGATCAATAAAACACTTTTAATAAATGAATGAATGAGCCTCCTGCCTCCTTTTGTTACAGACTGGAGATTGGAACAGGAAGTCCCTATTTGGGAGAAGCCGTGGGACCCAGTGCAGCAGGTCATCAACTTGTCGGCCTGAGGATCTGAAGACCAGAGGTCTCGTTCGGCCCTGCCCCTGCCGTTCTGTCTAGGCCTTGAGTTCGTCACCCACCCTGGACCTTATTCACTCCCCCTGAAAACAAGGGCATTAAACAAGAAATTCCTGAAAGCTTCTTCACATCTCTAATGTTCTTTGAGTATCTCACCAATGAGCCTACAAAGAAATAACCCTCCCTTTGTGGATGAATAGCCTGGACCCAAGCTGCTTATCTTTTCTCACTTGTAGGGGTGATCTAAGCTAGAAGAAAAGGCAAAGAGCATCCAATCTGTCCATGTCATACCCAAAAGGTGGGAAGGCGAACCTGGAAACAGGGTCGACTATCTCAATAACCCCAACCTGACCGCCCCCACGTAGGCCAGCTGCACATACTAAGTCTGTTCACGTCATGCTCCTATGACTCTTCATTTTACTCAGCTCTTACAGGCAAAACTGTGAACTCTCAAAGCCAAGCAATTAAAGAGGGGAAACAGTCCATCTCCTACCTCTGGAAAAGGCCTCACTTAAATTACCCAGAGAGATGATTACATCCTGCCCTTAACCATCATCAAAGAACATTTGGAGGCGGCGCCTGTGGCTTGGTGAGTAGGGCACCAGCCCCATATACTGAGGGTGGTGGGTTCAGACCCAGCCCCGGCCAAACTGCAACAACAACAACAACAAAAAAGAACATTAGGCAACTTCTCCCAGGACTGGTTCATCTTCAGGCCAGGCACTATATTACAACGTTTTCCGAAACTGAATTAATAACAGGGATTTTGTACGGTGCACTTCAGGAAGCTGTGCAGGCAAGGAAGCCTGGACCATACCTTCGGTGCTCTGGAAACTGAATCTGACTCACAGACATGACCTTGGGCTTTGGGCTTTTCTCTTGGGCAGTGGCAACTTCTCAGAACAGGGATAGGAACTTGAAGATTTCATTGATTTCAAGCCCCTTCTGCCACTGCCATCTGTAGCTGAGCTATTAGAGGAATCAGGGTGACCAAGTCACATGTACTGGGGATTAAAGGAGGCTCAAGTTCTCCTGGGTAGTGAGCTGAGTAGAGAGGACTTTTCCTTGCCTGGCCTATGTCCACGAACTCTAAATTTTGGAGGGGAGACGGTTGCTTTAGCCAAGCCAAGTTAATGTTTAAAGAACTAAATAAATAAATAGGTGCTCCTCGGGACCAAACTGCCAAAAGTAGCTCAGACCCTCCTGCCTCCTAAAAGCCCTTCAAAGAGGGCATCAACTGGCAAGTCATTAGGAAAAGTGAAATGTGCTCACTTTGCAAATCTCACCTTTCTCTCAATGTTCCTTTGTCCCTAGGGTTTCAACTGGCTCCCTTTGACATTCTCATTTCCTTTGATAAGAAGTTCTTAGAAGTCCATGGCAACCCAGATCCCCCTAATCCAGAAGCAAGTCTGTAAGAATTCTAGTAATTAGTTGAACAACCTTGAGCAAGTTGTTTCACTGCTCTGTGTTTTGGTTTTCTCATTTGAAGACGGTTGAGTAAGCTGTGCTAAGACCTCCCCACTGCTCTGTGACTCTGCACAAGGCAGCAGCACTGCGTGGCGGGAGAGCAGCTCTGGGACCACGCGGGGCTGGGACTGGACTCCGCTCCCCACCCATGTGTGACTTGGGAGTTACCCCACTCCTCTAGGCCTGCATTTCCCTGTCTGCACAGGAATGAATGAATGGATGAATGCGTTTGACCAATCTACACAAAGTCAGGGTAAAAACAGTGCTTTAGGTTTTTCTGTAAATTGTTCAAGCCCATGACATTTCAGCAGAAACCTAACATGACTTTCTTAAGGTTACTGTGTCCACGACTTTTCCAGGAACTTCAGGATTTACTCAATCCAAAGGCACCCTGTCCTCAACCAAACAGCTCACCACTTTCACAAGATGCTACTCTGATGACTCACCCTACAATCAGTGCTTCCCCTAGAGCCAGGATGGCTTTCTCAGTTGGCATTAGCTGGGAGGACACCCCAAGGGCACCAAGTCACAGATCTTTTATCACAGTTCACCCCACCATTGCTCCCCAATCATAAAGCCTTGTCATCAGAGCCAGCTGCAAGGACACACCTCACACAAAACCAGCCCTCACCCATCAACCTCAGCTATTGTCTTGAGTAGCGGGAAGGAGCTAGGCCCTTCCTTTTCAAAAGAGTTCAGGAATCAGATACTTTCACACACTGACCCTTTCCCATCTCCCTGTTGTCCAGGTTTGAATACCAAAAGGTAAGACAGCATTTGCTAAGCCGTATTTCAGAAAGTGTGATTATAGCCTTTTCTCAGAACACCATGTGCCTCCTTCTGCGCCTTCTGTCTGCATAACTGGGAATTTTTGCCCTGCACTTCCAAGGCCTAATCTGCTTTCCTCTTCTCAAGCTAAATGAAGAAGAAGTTGAAGTAATTTTAAGCACTGCTTTCAGTGGGCAACCCATTTGATCTTTACCTTACCTTGAACCTCAATGCAGCTGTGGGAATGCAATCGTGCCTGAGTGGAGCTGAGGCACAATGGGTGTCTTTCAACCAATAGTGCATCGCACCCCAACAATAAACGCACCCGAAGCCACAGACCCTTTCATGCGTGGAGAACGATTCATTATAAAAGTTGTGCAGCCCTCACTGCTCCATCAGGTGAAAAATCTTGTGTATGTATTTATTTATTCCCTACCTAAGTCAAGGGTAGGCAAACATTTCCTGCAAAAGGCCAGGCATTAAATGTGTTAGTCTCTGCAGGCTCCTTACATCTTTGTCACATAGTCTTTTTTCTGCTTTTCATTAGTTGGGTTTTGTTTACAATACTTTAAAAATGTAAAATTAAAAAAATATATCATAGCTATAAACTGCAAAATAAACAGGCCTTGGGCTGGATTTGGCCCCAGGGGCTGTCGGCTACGGATCCTCAGTCAATGACTTCATGAATCTGGATGTGAATCTGACACCCCTTGAAATGGTGGGAGGTGACTCATTTTTGAAGGCAGATTCTTAGGCCTTAACCCAACCCTCTGTATGGGAATTTTTGAGGTAAATTCTTTAGCTCCCTTGTGATTATGATGGGCCCAGTCTGCTGGCTGACCGTAAAGGCTGGTCTAAAAGACCAGACACGTTCCTCGCTCTCCAGCCTCCCTCCTCTTCCATTCCCCTTGGGTAATGCTGTCACATTACTGTTGAGAAACCTCCATCAAGCTACATTCTCCACCTCTCCTTGTATATTCTTATCTACCCACTTATAAATTAATCATATCTACTTTTTTTTTTAATAATCCTTCATAATAACACCTGCCAGTTTTATCAATAGCCCTTTTCTTATACGGCTTGCTGAAAGGAGCACCCGTCCCCCTGTTAAAAGAAAAACTTTTCACAAATCAAAGTGAGCAGACTTTATTTGAGCAAAGAAAAATTCATGAATCAGGCATCACTTAGAACCAGCAGAGGTTCTGAGAGCTCTACTTTTGCAGCACAAGCTGCAGTTTTCTTAGGCCGAATGTAGACGCAAAATAAAGAAATTATTTGATTGACTACAGCTACGTATTTGCCGTGTAATCTGGAAGGAAATCCCCGGTTTACATGAGTTGGCAGTTTCTGCTGGGTTAAGCATCTAGTTAGAGGTTAGTTGGTGGTTCCTGATTGGTAAAATTAAAGTTTTGTTTCACTGTTTACATTGTATTTCAGTTTGCTTACATAAGGACAGAGCACTGGAGCCCTCTCAGCCCCAATGCACCCACCCCACCCCTGCACTACCAGTTAAGTTTTTCCAACACCCCAAAGGACTGTCTTCACCACTGCCAGTCCTGGCTGACACCCTAATTCCTCTTCCACCCCATCGTTCAGGCTAAGCATTCAGCAACCTCTGCCGTCCCCATCAGCAGGTTGAGAGACGCATAGTTGTCAGACCTCAGTCCTTGCTTCAGGGGAATGAACACCCAGTATCCTGTTCTTCAAGAAGTATTGCATGGTTGCACTGATGGGTTTCTGGTTCCTCAGGAACACGGTGCATAAACAGGCTACTAACCCACAAGAGCCAAAGTGAAATTCTCGGGATGCTTAACAAAAAGTTTTAAGCACAGCATGTAGCAAAAGTAAAGCCAAAAATACAGACAACTGGGGAAAAAAGCCAAATGTTCTTGGGTTTGCCAAGTCAGCACAGGGTTTTGAAAGCAATTGGAGATCAGTTTCTAGATGCAAACTGGACCAGAATAATGTTCAGGTCACTGAGGCCTGGGCTGTCTGTAATCTCGGTGCAGATGCACACAGGTTGGAGATGTTCATGGCGTGGGTAATTTCAGCTCCTTCAGAGTTTTCTTTGGACCATAGTACACCAGTCAGCTCCACAGCTGTGATTTCCAGAACTTTGCCAACATTTTAGAAGTATTGGACAAGAAGAAATCTTGACCCAAAGAAGAAATCTTGACCAGCTCCGTCTCGGTTGCTTCCTGAATCAGAATCAGGGAGAAGCCAAGAGTGGGGGGCATAGAGGGCAGGCACAGCTGCAGCCATGCAGAAGATGAGCAGATCGGAAGGAAGCAATCAGGCCCAGGCCCTCAGGACCTTCCAGCAGAACTAATGACATATTCTCATTTCAGTGCTTCCTGTGTTGAACGACTTGTCACACAATGTTAATCTGTCACAGAGTTACACAATGCAAATGACACACTCGTCTTCAGACAAGGCCAAACCCCAAAGTCCTCCCTAAGGCCGCTCCTTCTCCCAGTCCTTAGATTAAACCCATCAGAGAATGTAGTCACCTCTACCTTCCAAAAAGACCCCAAATCTAAACACGTCTTTCATCTCGGTCACTGCCACCCTGTCCGGTATCTTGCCACAATCCCTGCAGTCTCAGTCTGCCTTCTATGCTGGAGCTTCCCACCTCACGCTCTCGCCGTGGCTGCAGGAACCCAGCAATCCTTTCCACTCCCTCTCTGCTCTAACCAGCCCTCCCCCATCCGCCCACATGTCTGCAGCCTCCTCCCACCGTCCCAGCACAAGGACCACATTGTCCTCCAGCCTCACTGCTCCCCCCTAAGCAGCCTCCATGTCACTCAGGTCTCTGGGTAAACATCACTGATATCAAGAGTCCACAGACATTCCCTGCACCCCACATAACCTAGAGCCCATGGCACATTCCCCTTCTGCCCTTGACGCTTGTTCCCCCTCAGCCCTGTCACAGCATGGACCAGGACAGTGTACGCCCCCTATTACAGCAAGTGCTCAATAAATACGGGAAGAAGGGGAGGAGATAGGAAAGCAGGGGCCAGGTAGGCTGGCTGGGTTTTGCCCTACTGCTCCTCATTAAAAGAAAAACTTTAGGGAGGCAATTGTGGCTCAGTGAGTAGGGTGCCGGCCCCATATACCGAGGGTGGTGGGCTCAAATCCAGCCCCGGCCAAATTGCAACAAAAATATAGCCGGGCGTTGTGGCAGGTGCCTGTGGTCCCAGCTACTCAAGAGAATCGCCTAAGCCCAAGAGCTGGAGGTTGCTGTGAGCTGTGTGATGCCACAGCACTCTACCAAGAGCCATAAAGTGAAACTCTGTCTCTACAAAAAAAGAAAAAGAAAAACTTTAGACATTGAGTTTAACAGAGTTTAATTGAATGAAGACCAATTTGCAAAGCAGGCAGCCCCCAGACCCAGAATAGTTCAAGGCAACTCCAGGGCTGCTGCCTGATAAGATCACATATCTGAGCAGAAAAACAGAAAGTGATATGAGAACACAGAGGGCGGCACAGAAACAGCCGGACCGTCTGCAGCCTGGCGCTTGCCTTGTTTCTACGTAGTTTGAACTTGTCTGCCTGCAATTGTCTGAAGCTAAACTACTGGTTACCAGAGTAGCTTCGGCCTATTTACACATCCAGTTGGGCTCCAGTCGGTTAGATAAGGAGAACCCTTTTAGCCAAACCTAAAATATCTATGAAGGAGCTTCAAGTCAAATTTAATTGAACACCTACACCTGCCGTTTGCCCACCGCTCAGAAAGGCTGTGAATCACGCTAAGAAACACCAGGCACTTTCCTAGGAATCTCAGCCTTGTGAGGAATGAGAAAAAACACTGCAAAGAACTGAGCAAATAATAGAAACGATTCTCTATGCTGCAGAGAATCCAGGGCTAAATGTATGTGGACACAGGCAAGCGTTATGGGAACCCGAAGAGAAGGAGAATTACATGGAAACCGGATCCCGTGGCAAAGGCTCAGCTGTGCGTATTCCTCCGGTCCTGCAAAGCGTATCCTCCATAAAGAGTCAGGACACACCGTATCAAGTTCTCTGGATTGGATCTGCGGAAATTTACCCCAATCTTTCTGAAATGCGCATTTCCCGCAGCTTCAGGGGTGTCCAATGACCTAAAGTCCCTGGGTCCCTTGTTCTCATTCTTGCCCGCTCTTCCTCTGCCCTGTACATTCCATCTCCCCCTCACCCTCCCCAGCTTTCTCTGCTTCATGGAGCAAAGACACCCCTGGTGCTTTCCTGACTCCGTTACTGACGTTTTCTCGCCATTTCAGAATTCTCGGTCCCTCCCATTCAAGCCCAGCACCCCTTCTTTGTTTTCCTCTTCACTTACTTTTAACCTTTTCTTTCTTCCTGCAATCTCCACCCCATCTCCTTGCCCTTTCTAATTTCTTCCGGATTGTCCTGTATGGAGGTTTACATTTACAGCTCAACTCATTGCCCCGTTTTTAATAACTGGGAAGCGTCCCTGCCAAAAGCATTCCGTGACAGCTAAACCTCGCTGTACCATCCCCGCGAGGTGAAGGCTGCACCTAGTAAATCTCCTCTGCATCCTCCTGGGAGTAAATCTCCTCTGCATCCTTGCATCCTCCTGGGGCCAGACCCACGCTCTGCCGGCCAGGCCTCCTCCTCGCCGGCCCCCACGGGTAAGGGAGACTTTCCACTCCTCCAGAGAAAATCCAGTGGATTGGCGCACGCGAAAACTCGCTCTCCCGGCAGCCAAAGGCGTGTGCCCAGTTTGCAACAGGAGCTGTATGCAACAGCAGCAGCGGCGGCGAAGCTGGGCCTTACCCCAGATGCATGGGGCCACCCTCAGGAAGGGTCCTGCACGGTCACCCCCGGTGAATACTGAGTGAGAGAGACCGCCCATATCTGTCCTCCACAGAGTACAGGTGCCACAAGGTACCACCAGTACAGAAGGAGGGAAGGCATCCGTCAAACACAGTCAAGACTCAGAGGTAAAAGGTAAAGCTCCCCTAGGTTCCATCAGGAAATGTGAAAATGCGCACGACCCCTGTAGCTTTACGAGGAGGTTTTCTATGGGAAAAGTAATGCACTTGTTGGAAAGGCAGCTGGTTTTCATTACAGCCAAAAAGGAGTTTAAAAATAAATACAGCCTCCCTGATACCCACCCTAAGTTCAGGGCACGTTGAATTCTAACAACATGGACACCCAGACTCAGAAGTCAGTTTGAAGCTCGTACCCCCGAGGATTGTTGCTATTGTTGTTGTTGATGCTCAGATGGTTTATTCCTTCAGAGGCCACTAACTCAAACAATGCCGACTTTCATGTCAAATTCTGGGAAATAAAGGATGCACAATAATGAGGGTGTTTTTTTTTTTTTTTCTTTTTCAGATACAAACAAATGAATTAGCACTGAAGGGCTGAAGGGAAGCGGAACAAATTAGGCCTGAGGACGTCCACCATGCTGCCCGCCCCCCCCCCCACAATGGCTCTGGGAGAGTTCAGAAGTGGTCTGGAATCAGGGACAAATATGTAACAAAAGACACGAGCCCACCCAGAAGACATGGGCGCCTGCTGTGGGGATTACAAACACTGGCAGCGTAGGGACCAGAACGACCTCCTTCCCCCAACTACGGGGCAGAGGCAAAACAGCCAGGGCAGACTTTTTTTTTTTTTTTTTTGTAGAGACAGAGTCTCACTTTATCGCCCTCGGTAGAGTGCCGTGGTGTCACAGCTCACAGCAACCTCCAGCTCCTGGGCTTAGGCGATTCTCTTGCCTCAGCCTCCCAAGTAGCTGGGACTATAGGCGCCTGCCACAAGTCCTGGCTATTTTTCTGTTTTGCAGTTCGGGCGAGGCCGGGTTTGAATCCGCCACCCTCGGCATATGGGGCTGGCACCCTACTCGATGAGCCACAGGCGCCGCCCTATCCAATAGGTTTTTTAACACAAAAATAACATCTGCCATTGTCTCTCCAGAGCCTCACATTGCTAACTACATTTTAATATCATTAATTTTTCAAACCCACCTTCCGTGACCGTATCAGACTGTTTCAATCAGCCAGGGCCTTCCCTGGTATGTTCAGTGGCCTGCACGGTAAATATTTGCCATTAAAATTAATTACTGTACGAAAGAGGCCTCAGGCCAGGGATCATGTCACCTCAACTTTTTGGTGTCCCACAGACAAAATGTCTATTCTTAAACCACCATCTCAACTCCAGCCCTAACCAAGCATCTGAAAAACTCATATATTTGTTATTATGAGATGGACCATCTAGAAAGCAGACTTGGCCGAGGCGTGGGTTCGACAGAGCAGCTCCTGAAAGCTAATCTGTCTCCACCAGCCCATTGTACAAATGTGACCACCAACCACCCAAGGTGTTCAAAGATTCCCCTAGAGTAAAGAGCAATGGTAGGATTGTCCATGAAATCTCCTGAGGTGGTTTTAATTAAGAAAATCTGACAGTTGGGTTTAAAAAAATTAAAATCTCTTACTCCCTAGTCCCCAGCTAGAACCACCCCTTTGGGTTCCTTAGAACCCTGATTTTGTAATCCTACCACCTGCTTGTGAATCTCCTCCCCATGCCTGACCTCAGGTCACTCAGGAAATCCCAATTTCCAAGTACAAATGGAATGTCAGAGCAAAAGTACAGGGGCCTGCTGAGTGAGGGGCCCTGGCAGCCATGTAGCTGATGGGTCCTGCTGCCCATCCACAGGGTGGGGGCAGTGAATGAGGGGAGCCAGGCAGGAGGCAGCTGAGACCTTAGCAGATTGTGGGCTTGGAATGAGAAAAAGACCTTCTGAGGGTATTGCTATGACCTGAAGTCTTTCCAGGCCACATGCAAAACACAGCACGTTTTCTTAGGATGTGTTGCAGCTACCAGCAGCTCAGTCTTGGACTTGTCTTTCTGCTGGCCAACTCACCCCCTTTCACAACAGGCTTCATCATGACACTCTCAGTCCTCTGCTGACCCTAACAGCCGGGCCCGGGGACCCTTTGGCTTCCCAAGGGCTGCGGCTATGCTCCTTGATTAGACGGGCGGCCTCACCAGCAGTGCTGTCTGCTTACAGTTGCCCGGCCACAGCTAAATGCACAGAGTGGCACTTGAAATGTTATGTCCTTGGCAAAGACTCCACTTACACGTAACCTTTTATATGCACACCTGTTGCCCAGAGTAGTGGTTTCCATGCTGTGTCCCCGGAAATCCTGGCGTCCCCTGAGAGTATCTCAGAAGACCAAAGGAAGCCACGCTGGCAGGGCCCTGGGCCCTCCGCCCTTTCCTCAAACCAGATCCATTCTGGTTACCTGTTCTCTATATTTTATTTATGACATATATTTTAACATAATGTATATATGTGTATATAATCAGATGATATTGTGGACAGAAAAAATAATTTCATTGCTAAATAAAAAGCTTGAAAACTAGGACTCGAGCGAAGTAAGGTCTACTTGTAGTAGTGAGCGAAGTCTGTGAAGCCCCACCAGTCAGTGATAACATGAACAGCCAACCACAGAGAAGCTTCTCAGGCTAAAGCAGGGCTGGGAAGCCCAGGAACTCCCACTCAGCACCACGCGCTGACCCTGAGCTCTCTCTTTCTCTCACTCACTTGCACACCCTCTCTCACACTCGTGCACACATGTACATTCTGTGTCTCTTGCACACATGCGTGCACTCATGCTATGGTTTGAATGTTCGTCCCCTCCAAAACTCATGTTGAAATTCAATTGCCATTGGAACAGCATTAAGAGTTAGGACCATTAGGAGGTGATCCGATAATGGATTAATGCCATTATTGTGGGAGTGGATTCCTTATGAACAGGTGCATTCAGCCCTCTCTTGCCCTTCTCCCATATGACACCTTCCCCCCATGATATGATGCAACAAGAAGGTCCTTGCCAGATGCTGGCGCCTTGAAGTTGGACCTCACAGCTTCCAGCACTGTGAACCAATAAATCTGTATTTATTACAAATTACCCAGTATATGGTATTCTGTTACAGCAACAAAAACGGAGTAAGAATCAATGAAAAATAGAATGGATTGACGGAATGCATGAGCAGAATGGTGATTTCACTCTCAAGGGGGTTCTAAAATGTAAATAATTGTAAATTGTTTAAGCCATCACCAAGATAAGGAAGATTGGGGCAAGGCAAGATACTAAGATAATGTTTAAATCAGATTTCACTGCACAGTTGCATAGGTGAGCTACAAATTGGGTTCTCTGACTGTTTTGTTTTGTTTTAATTATGTCTGCTCAGCCTCTAGGAGGCCAAGTGAGATCTTCTCATTTAAGATTGCAACAGCAAAATATTTCGAACAGAGGAGTAAGGATGGTGGAAATGTGTCAACAGGTGATCACCAAACCCTCATCAGTTTGTCATCCTAATCTCTGTTGCTTTCAACACCCAAAGAAAACAACTTCTCTTTCACTAAGAGGTGTGATCAGAAGCCTCCACAACATTGGTATCCAACATTTAGACCTTCTCTCCCATCACTGTCCTCCCCATTTATGTTCACAAGATGTAAAAATGAAGCTTGTCCCACACTGTGCTCACTTACAATGACGACAATCCTCTCCAGTCCTACCAAAAAAAAAAGAAACATTTTTTTTTATTAAATCATGGTTGTGTACATAAATGCAATCATGGGGTACAATGTGCTGATTTTATATACAATTTGAAATATTTTCATCAAACTGGTTGACATAGCTTTCATGGCATTTTCTTCTTTATTATGTGCAGACATTTATATTCTACATTTAGTAAGTTTCACCTGTACCTTTCTAAGATGCACCGTAAGTGTGGACCCACCAATTACTCTCCCTCCGCCCACCCCCCTCCCTCCCCTCCCTTCCCTTGTCCCTTTCCCCATGTTCTTGTGCTATAATTGGGTTATAGCTTTCATATGAAAGTATAAATAGTTTCACAGTAGGGCTGGGTAAGAAACATTTGTATTTTTCATTTTTTAAATACATGTATTTTATTATTTTTCATTATATTATTTTTCCCCCCACCCCCCAGTGGTAAGACCGAATTTATTTACAGAAAAGAATGCAGAAAACACTAAAGCTCCTGGTAGAGGGAGAGAACTCAAGTGGGGAGAGAGAAGTTCTCTCCCTTTCTCTCCCGGTCTTTCCCCCTCTCCTCCTTTAGGCCTTTAGTCTCAGGGTATATATAGGTGTATGGGTTCCTTGGCCAGGAAATGAATGAATACAGTCCCTTCCGCTGGGGGCAAGGTGAATGAATGTATCAATGAATGGATACAGTCCATTCATGGAATTGAGGCCTAGGAAATTCACAAGAAATTGACCTAGGCA
>CAUYRH010144013.1:0-15797 GCA_963574655.1 Perodicticus potto
TAGTTTGTTAGAAATAACACCGAAGTAAATATCCTTATAGATAAATTTTTTTTTTTTTTTTGAGACAGAGCCTCAAGCTTTCACCCTGGATAGAGTGCGTGGCATCACAGCTCACAGCAATCTCCAATTCCTGGGCTCAAGTGAGTCTCCTTCCTCCACCTGCCAAGTCGCTGGGACTACAGGCGCCTGCCACAACACCTGGCCATTTTTTGGTTGCAACCGTCTTTGTTGTTTGGTGGGCCCAGGCTGGACTCGAACTTGCCAGCTCAGGTGTAAGAGCCACAGGTACTGAGCCCATACTTAAGTGTTAAAAGAATTTTTCCGTGACTGCTATGCTGAAAAATGGGCAAGTGGGCCAAGTGAATGCAATTCTAGCATTCTGGGTGGCCCAGCCTGATGAATTGCTGGAGCTCAGGTGTTCGATACCAGTCTGAGCAAAAGTGTGACCCCCCGCCCCATCTTTACCAAAAATAGAAAAACTAGCCAGGCATGGTGGTGCCTGCTTGGGAGGCTGAAGCAAGAGGATCACTTGAGCCCAAGAGCTTGAGGTTACTCTGAACTATGATGACACAACAATATTCTACTCAGGGCAACAGAGATACTCTGTCAAGGTGGGAGTGGGGGCATAATCTGAACAGACATTTCTCAGAAGACATTCAAATGATAAGCAGGCATATGAAACAAATCTTTAGCATTGCAGGGAAATGTCATATCAAAACCACAGTGCTTTATCATCTCAATAGCAAGGCGGGGCATGGTGGCTCACACCTATAATCTTAGCACTCTGGAGGTCAAGATGGGTGGATTGCTTGAGCTCAGAAGTTTGAGACCTCATCTTTGCTAAAAATAGAAAAATTGAGGCAAGGAGATCGCTTGAGCCCAAAAGTTGGAAGTGGCGGTGAGCTGTGACTCCACACCACACTACCCAGGGCGATAGCTTGAGACTCTTATCTCAAAAGAACTATCAGATGATGGCAATAATAGAGGAGGAGGGGAACAGTAGAATAATGTTGGTGGGAATATAAATTAGTACAACCACTGTGGAAAACAGTATGGAGGTTCCTTAGAAAACTTAAAAAAAAAAGAAAAAAAGAAGAAAAGTAAAACTAGACTATGTGATCCAGCAGTCCAACTGCCGGGTTTATATATTCAAAAGAAAGGAAATCAGTACAGGCATTGTCTGGGTTTCAGACGATCTGACCTATAGCATTCTGTGCTTATAAATGGGCTCCCACGGCTCTCCATAAGGATGATTTATAATTAGTTAACAATTCAGCAACCTGAGGAAGAGCCGAGACTCTGTCTCTTATCAAAAATAGAGGAAAAAAAAATTTAGCCAGACTTTGTCGTCAGCACCTGTAGTCCCAGCTATTTGGGAGGCTGAGGCAAGAGGATCACTTGATTCTAGGAGTTTGAGGTTGCTGTGAGCTGGACTGAGACCATGGCACTCTAGCCCAGGTGACAGTACGAGACTCTGTCTCAAAAGGATAACGGGTGGCGCCTGTGGCTCAGTGAGTAGGGCGCTGGCCCCATATACCAAGGGTGGTGGGTTCAAACCCAGCCTCGGGCAAACTGCAACAAAAAATACCCCAGTGTTGTGGCGGGCACCTGTAGTCCCATCTACTCTGGAGGCTGAGGCAAGAGAATCGCCTAAGCCCAGGAGTTGGAGGTTGCTTATGCTGTGATGCGACAGTACTCTACCAAGGGCGACAGACTGAGACTCTGTCTCTTAAAACAACAACAACAACAATTTGGAAACTAAGCCTGAATGGCATAAGCAGTTCAGTGGGACAGCTTATTTTAAAGTGGGCTAGTCTCATAGGTAGATAGAGATGGAGCTGGTAGAAACACAAGAACATAAAGAATCAGAAGATCCAGAGCCAAGAAAATATATAAGAAAGGAACTAGCTGAAGTCTGTCATCTCATTGAAGCAGGAATTGCTAAATTTCAGGAGTGAGAGCCTAATATTGGGTGGTTTACAGAGATTTACTGTGCAGTTAGTGAGAAAATCAGTTGCTACAAGGTCATTTATGATGAAAAAGGAAAAGGCTGTGCAAACAACCCCATATATATATATTTTTGGAGACAGTGTGTCACTCTGTTTCCCCGGGTAGAGTGCCATGGTGTCGTCTTAGCTCATGGCAACCTCAAACTCTTGAACTCAAGAGCTCTTCTTGCCTTAGGCTCCCAAGTAGCTGTGCACTACCACGCTTGGCTAGATTTTCTATTTTTAGTAGACATGGAGTCTCATTCTTGCTCAGGCTGGTCTCCAACTCTTGAGCTCAAGCAATCTACCAGCCTCCGCCTCCCAGAGTGCTAGGATTATAGGCATAACCCAGGGAAGTGCCCAGCTCCTAGGTACTTTTTTCAAGAAACTGACTTCAGTGGTAAGCTACTACCTTCCAACAACAGAATCCTGATTCTCCAACATCCGCTCCATCCTCTCCAGCACCACCTCCATCATCATCATTCAACGTTAGTGTACCTTCTTGCCTCAAAAATGTGCCTTCCAGTAAGAAAGACATTGTTGAAACATTAGATGAGTGTTAACCTTTCATATTCTATTTTGAGGCTCGGTGCCCATACTGCCGTGGTTACTGCGCCAGCTACATACACTCAGGCTGATGGGTTTTAACCCAGCCCGGGCCAGCTCAACGACGACAGCTGCAACAACAACAACAAAGGCAGATGTTGTAGCAGGATGTAGTTCCAGCTACTTGGGAAGCTGAGGCAAGAGAATCGCCTAAGCTGAAGAGTTTGAGGTTGCTGTGAGCTGTGATGCCATGGCACTCTATGAAGGGCAACATAGTGGGACTCTGTCTCAAAAAAAAACCTCTTTTTAGAACTTTCTCCTCTCTCCTATCTGAACTTCTTGTATGAATTTATTTTTATGTTCTGTTTGAATTAAAGCAAAAGCCACAATAGTTGCTGTAATTTATTCTTACGTGAGTATTCTTATTATATTGTTGTACTGTATTGTTACCACATAAACCCCTATGGTATTGTTATCACTACTCCTCCTCCTCCTCCTACTATATATGCACTGTTGATTAGGAATCTAAGTTACGTCTTAATCTCACCTAAAAACATCCTCAGCAACATATCTTGTCCATAACCCAGAAACTTCCTGGATAGGAAAGAGAAATCTGTGTTCTTGTGCTTATTGCAGCACTATTCACAGTAGATAAGATATGGAATCAACCTAAATGTCTATCAGTGGATGGAATAAAGAAAATGTGGTGCATATATATAATGGATTGCTATTCATACACACAGACACACACAAAAAAAGTGATACCATATCTTTTGCAGCAACTTGGCTGGACTCAGAGATCATTGTATTAAGTGAAATAAACCAGGTACAGGAAGAACATCACTTTTTTTTTTGTTTTTGTAGAGACAGAGTCTCACTCTATCGCCCTCGGTAGAGTGCTGTAGAGTCACAGCTCACAGCAACCTTCAACTCCTGGGCTTAGGCGATTCTCTTGCCTCAGCCTCCCAAGTAGCTGGGATTATAGGCGCCCGGCTAATTTTTGATGCAGTTCGGCCGGGGCCGGGTTTGAACCCGCAGCCCTCGGGTATATGGGGCCAGCGCCCTACTCGCTGAGCCACAGGCGCCGCCCACATCACATGTTGTTAATCATATATAGGAGCTAAAGAAAAAGTTGATCTAATTTAGGTCAAGAGAGCAAAGAGATTATCAGAGTTTGGGAAGGTTTGGAGGGGCAAGGATGAGGGCAGATTGGTTAATGGGTGCAAAGGAATAAAGAAGAAGTAAGTTCTAGTATTCTGTAGCATAGTAGGATGATTGCAGTTAATAACTAAACAATTCCAGTTTATCATTTTAGTTTTCATATGTAAATGGAGATTTCCAGGAAGGATTATCCATATAACATTGTTGATGTGGGAGTGGCGCCTGTGGCTTAGCGGGTAGGGTATCGGCCCCATATACCGAGGGTGGCGGGTTCAAACATGGCCCCGACCAAATTGCAACAAAAAATAGCCGGGCGGCTCGGCGCCTGTGGCTCAGCAGGCTAAGGCGCCAGCCATGTACACCTGAGCTGGTGGGTTCGAATCCAGCCCGGGCCCGCCAAACAACAATGATGACTGCAACCAAAAAATGGCCCGGCGTTGTGGCGGGCGCCTGCAGTCCCAGCTATTTGGGAGGTGGAGGCAAGAGACTCGTTCGAGCCCAGGAATTGGAGGTTGCTGTGAGCTGTGATGCCACAGCACTCTTTCCAGGGTGACAGCTTGAGGCTCTGTCTCAGAAAAAAAAAAAAAAAATAGCCAGGCGTTGTGGTGGGCACCTGTAGTCCAGCTTCTGGGGAGGTTGAGGCAAGAGAATCGCCTAAGCCCAGGAGTTGGAGGTTGCTGTGAGCTGTGTGATGCCACGGCACTCTACTGAGGGTGATAAAGTGAGACTCTGTCTCTACCAAAAAAAAAAAAAATATATTGATGTGTTCATTTTCCATGTATTTTTGAACAGAAGTGTAAATTGTTCTTTGAGTAAGTTATTTTAATGATTACTTTTCCTTCTCATGAAAGTGTGTAATATGGTGCCCATTGTTTGTTAGTGGGTAGGGAGCCGGCTACATGCACCAGGACTGGGTTTGAATCCAGCCCGGGCCCCTCCAAACAACAATGGTGGCTACAACCTAAAAATAGCCGGGCGGTGTGGCGGGCGCCTGTAGTCCCAGCTACTACTTGGGAGGCGGAGGCAGGAGACTCGTTTAAGCCCAGGAATTGGAGGTTGCCGTGAGCTGTGATGTCACAGCACTCTATCCAGGGTGACAGCTTGAGGCTTTGTCTCAAAAAAGAAAAAACAAAAAACAAAAAACTGAACAGTTGTTTCTTTTCCTGTATCCCACATGAATTGGTCTCTGGGTCCTCGTGGGAAGAGGATTTTTTCTCCCCTCCCTTGTTCTTTCTTCCCTCCCCCCCTTTCTCCCTCTATTCCTTTTTCTTTCTCCTTTCTTTCCTTGTTTTTCTTCCCACTCTCTCTTCTTTCTTTCTTTTTTTTTTTTTTGAGACAATGTCTCACCATCTCACCCTCTGTAGAGTACGGTGGCATCACAGCTCACAGCAACCTCAAGCTCTGGGGTTTAAGCGATTCTCTTGCCTCAGCCTCCCAAGAGTAGCTGGGACTACGGGTGCTTGCCACAACACTTGGCTGTTTTTTAGAGATGGGGGTCTCGCTCTGGCTCAGACAGATCTTGAACCTATGTGCTCAGGCAACCCACCTGCCTGGGCCTCCCAGAGGGCTAGGATTACAGGTTTGAGCCACCACGCCCCACCTTTTACTAACATTTGTAAAGTTGGTGATGATGGGTGACCACAGAACATGGATAATTTTTATTTTTTATTTTATTTATTTATTTATTTTTTTGAGACAGAGCCTCAAGCTGTCACCCTGGAGAGAGTGCTGTGGCATTACAGCTCCCAGCAACCTCCAGTTCCTGGGCTCAAGGGAGTCTCCTACCTCTGCCTCCCAAGTGGCTGGGACTGCAGGCGCCTGCCACAACGCCCGGCCACTTTTTGGTTGCAGCCGTCATTGTTGACTGGCCAGGGCTGGATTCGAACCTGCCAACTCAGGTGTATGTGGCTGGCGCCTTAGCCCCTTGAGCCACAGGCGCCGAGCTGGTAATTTTTATTTTTTACGCTTTTTTTTTTTCCTAGTCAAGTGCAGTAGTGAGAAGGGGGGAAAGATTAGAACAAGGAGTTCAATCTGTAACTGACTGAACAATCAAGTGAGATAACTCACTACCTTCGGACCAGCCAATGTTTTTTTTTTGGTTTTGCTTGATATTTAGTGTGCTTGCAATTTTCTGTATTCTGATTTTTTCACAGTGTGCACTATTGATATGGTCAGAAAAGGAAAAAAAGGTTATTTTACTTTTAAAATCTAGTAAAATTTTGGAGTATCCTGTTTCTGAGCTCTCTATTCTGTTCCACTGACATACTTTGTTCACTTAATAAAATGTAATAATGATGTGCTATGCTAATGCAAAAGGAACCCTCACTTGTTTGGGGCTCCACTTACAGAGGCTTTCTGAACTAGTAATTTGTGTTTTTCTTTTTTTTTGTAGAGACAGAGTTTCACTTTATTGCCCTCGGTAGAGTGCCATGGCGTCACACAGCTCACGGCAACCTCCCACTCCTGGGCCTAGGCGATTCTCTTGCCTCAGCCTCCCGAGTAGCTGGGACTACAAGCGCCCACCACGACACCCGGCTATCTTTTCGTTTTGCAGTTTGGCTGAGGCGGGTTTGAACCCGCCACCTTCAGTATATGGGGCCGGCGCCCTACTCGCTGAGCCACAGGCGCTGCCCATAATTTGTGTTTTATAATTCTTAAAAAATGTCATGACTTTTGTAAGCAATTCACAATTTTTTTTTTTGTTTGTTTGTTTTGTTTTTAAGAGACAGAGTCTCACCTTATTGCCCTCGGTAGAGTGCCCTAGCGTCACAGGTCACAGCAACCTCCAACTCCAGGGCTTAGGCAATTCTCTTGCCTCAGCCTCCAGAGTAGCTGGGACTACAGGCATCCGCCTGAACGCCCAGCTATATTTTTTGTTGCAGTTTGGCTGGGGCGGGTTCTAACTCACCACCCTGGGTATATGGGGCTGGCGCCCTACCCACTGAGCCACAGGCACCGCCCACACAATGTATTCTTATTTTTGCTGTTTTCATTTGTTTGATTTCATATTTAGATGAAATTTACTTGTTTTATCTGCCTTAGTTATATAATTAAGTCTCTAAATTTAGATGTCTGCCCTTTGTTTTATAAACCTGTCACCTTTTATGAAGGATCAGCTTCGTTAGATTTTATTTACTTTTCTTGTATTCCCTTTGGGTGCAGTATTTGCTATACCCTTGAAGTAGCAAATAGTAGTAGGGATCACCCATCCTTATGTTAGCTTCCCTACAATTTTGTGTGGAATGTGATTAGGCTGAATAGAGTAGTCTTAGTAGAAATTGGAATGGTAGGCAATGACTTAAGGTGGTGGTCACTGGCCATTCAATTGCTCTAATACCAGTTGGGAAAGGAAAAGATGAATTTTCTGCCCTTGACCCTCTGAAAAATACCTTGAACTTTTAGAGAATTGTAGGGAAACGTGTTTTAAGGTGGACTTGTGAGTTCCTATGGCAAAAAAAGGATAGGCCAACGTGGAGTTTAGCAGGAGGATTTGTTTTTAGAGTTAAGAACTGTTCTGTCTTCCGAAAGGAGAAAATTGCAAAACGGGAAAATGCAAGGAAGGGAAAGAGAAAAAAAAAGAAGAGAGGTGAAGCTACTTAAAAAGGAATGAGTAATAGGATTTTAGTAAATTGTTGAGTTAATTTCAGCAAAGCTTTAAATTATGAATGTGCATTTTGTGGGGAAATTGGGAAGTTGAAAATTGTTTTATGAGTATTTATTTAGAGTAATTTCATTTTGGTAATGAAAACCAAAATTTAAAGGGCTTACAAAAATTGTTCTCTTGGATCGGCACCCATAGCACAGGGCTAATGGCACCAGCCACATACACCCGGGCTGGAGGGTTCAAACCCGGCCTGGGCTGGCTAAACAACAGTGACAACTGCAACAAAAAATAAAAATAGCTGGGCATTGTAGCGGGTGTCTATAGTCCCAGCTACTTGAGAGGCTGAGGCAAGAGAATCACTTGAGTCCAAGAAGTTGAGTTTGAGGTTGCTGTGAGCTGTGATCCCACGGCCCTCTACCAAGGGCAACAAAGTGAGACTCTGTCTTAAAAAAAAAGGAAAATTATTCTCTTATGGTTTCTATACATTCAATGAATATATTCCCAAGAATATTGTTTTTGTTGCCAAATTTGTAGTAGATTTGTTCATGGCGTGTTTTTGTGTCCAAAGTATATAACTTTTAGGGAATTATTTTTTGTTTCTGTTTTCATCAAATGGATATTTTTTCAAACTCCCACTGGGCTCAAGCAATTCTCTTGCCTCAGCCTCCTGAGTAGCTGGGACTACAGGTGCCTGCCACAACGCCTACCTATTTTTTCCTTGCAGCTGTCATTTAGCTGGCTTGGGCCGGGTTGTTGGAGCCAGGGTGTGTGTGGCTAGCACGGTAACCACTGTGCTATGGGTGCTGAGCCTGTTCTGTGGAGTCTTTCCCCCCATCCTATATATGATATAGTATCCCTTGAATTGCATCTCTTGAATCTAATCTAGAATAAGTCTGCTTGATACATTTGAAAATTAAAATATGTAGTTAATTCATGTCACTTTATAGGACTCTCATGAGTTAGTGTCTTAGAATCTTTGAAGCACTCCACAGTTTCCCTTACCTGGAGTCCCTCACTTCTTCTCTGGCTATTCCATTAACTTTGTTTTTTTTTGATCTCGTGAATGTCATGTCAAGGGGTTAATAGAAAGATGGGGTTTTAAAAAAAATCCTGTGCTTATAGAAATCTGAACTTATTAAGAATAGTGGGTAATAATTAGAACTACAAGTAAAGAAGTGTAAATATCTGACTCCTATTTTAGTATAATCTTCTCTGGTGTGTTTAAGTATTAAGTGGATGTAGGGTATATCATAAAATTTAAAAGTACACTTCAGGAACTGTTGTGAATTTATATTAGTCAGAAATTAATATTGACACATGAGAATTTATAATTTGTGCTAGTCTGTTTGTAAAATGTCAAATTCTCCTCTCTAAGATAGACTAGAGAAAGGAGGAAAAATTATCATGCAAATAGCTTTTAATAATCATCTTCACCAATTTTAAAAACATAATAGTGATAAATTTATACAGCATATAATCCACTCATTTAAAGAGTATAATTGTTGGGTCTCATGTCAGCTTTACATCTAACTGTCTGAAGAGCTGTCCAAGTATTTTTTGAAGCATCTATATATACCATTTTACATTCCCATTAGAAGTGTGTGAGAGTTCCAGTTTCCCCACATCTTTGTCAACACTCCTTTAATCCATCTTTTTGATAGAGATGTGAAATTGGTATCTCATTGTGGTTTTTTTTTTTTTTTTTTGCAGAGACAGTCTCACTTTATTGCCCTGGGTAGAGTGCCGTGGTGTCACACAGCTTACAGCAACCTCCAACTCTTGGGCTTAGGCAATTCTCTTGCCTCAGCCTCCCAAGTAGCTGGGACTATAGGCGCCCGCCACAACACCCAGCTATTTTTCTGTTTTGCAGTTTGGCAGAGGCCGGATTTGAACCCGCCACCTTCGGTATAAGAGGCTGGCGCCCTACTTGATGAGCCCCAGGCGCTGCCCTCTCATTGTGTTTTTGACTTGCAGTTCCCTAATAGATGATAATGCTGAGCATCTTTGCATGTGCTTTTGGCCATTTGTTTATCTTTGGTGGAGATAAGCCCATTCAGATTTTTGGCCCATTAAAACTTTTTATTGTGGTGAAATATGCATAACATAAATTTTACCCTTTTAGTGCCAGTTTTATTGGTATTACAAACATTCACAGTGTTGTACAACCATCACTACCATCCCTCTTCAAAACCTTGTCCCCCAAACAGTGGCCAAGGCGCCAGCCACATTTACCGAGGCGGGTGGGTTTGAACCCAGCCTGGGCCAGCTAAACAATAATGACAACTGTAACAAAAAATAGCCAGGCAGGACAGCCCCATTGAGTAGGGCGCCGGTCCCATATACCGAAGGTGGTGGGTTCAAACCCGGCCCCAGCCAAACTGCAAAACAGAAAAATAGCCAGGCGTTGTGGCGGGCACCTGTAGTCCCAGCTCCTTGGGAGGCTGAGGCAAGAGAATTGCCTAAGCCCAGGAGTTGGAGGTTGCTGTGAGCTGTGATGCCACGGCACTCTACCGAGGGTGATAAAATGAGACTCTTGTCTCTACAAAAAAAAAAAAAAAATAGCCAGGCTTTGTGGCGGGCACCTGTAGTCCCAGCTACTAGGAGGCTGAGCCAAGAGAATCGTCTAAGCCCATGAGTTTGAGGTTGCTGTGAGCTGTGATGCCAAGGCACTCTGCCCAGGGCGACATAGTGCGACTCTGTCTCCAAAAAAACCCAAAAGACTGGCTTGGTGCCTGTGGCTCAAGCAGCTAAGGTGCCAGCCACATGTACCTGAGCTGGTGGGTTCAAATCCAGCCCGGGCTCGCCAAACAACAAGGACAGCTGCAACCAAAAAATAGCCAGGTGTTGTGGCAGGCGCCTCTAGTCCCAGCTACTTGGGAGACTGAGGCAGGAGAGTTGCTTGAGCCCAGGAGTTGGAGGTTGCTGTGGGCTGTGATAACATGGCACTCTACCCAGGGCAATAGCTGAGGCTCTGTCTCGAAAAAACCAAGACTAATAATTCCTTTTTTTTTTTTTTTTTAATTTCTCTGACAAACACTTTTATTTTATTTATTTATTTATTTGCAGTTTTTGGCCGGGGCTGGGTTTGAACCCACTACCTCCAGTATATGGGGCCAGCACCCTACTCCTTGAGCCACAGGTGCCGCCCTCACAAGTAGCTGGGGCGACAGGTGCCTGCCACAATGCCCGACTATTTTTTGGTTGTAGTTGTCATTGCTGTTTGGTGGGCCTGGCTGGATTCAAACCCTCTGGTGTATGTGGCTGGTGCCCTAGCCTCTTGAGCTACAGGTGCCGACTATTAATTCTGTGTTTTGTAATACATCTTATCCATTTATGTGCAATAGTTGGGGTTGTTTTTAGAGTTTGGTTATTGTGAATAATGTTGCTGTGAACATTGGTGTTCAAATGTCTGATTGAGTCCCTTCTTGTAATTCGGGATTTGCCCAGAAGAATGGGTAATGGGTTTTCTTTTTCCTATTCCTCTTTTTTTTTTTCTTTCTTTTCCCTTTCTCTTTTCCTTCCTCCACTCCTATCTCCCCTCCTCCACCCTCCTCCACCCTCCTCCGGCCTCCTCCCCCTCCCTTTCTCTTCTGTTTTCTACAGTGGCAGCACCATTCCCAGTAAGAATATACAAGGTTTCAATTTCTCTACACACTTGCCAGTTCCAATACTTGCTATTTTGTTTTTTAGATAACCAGCCTAATGAATGTGAAGTTGTTTTTTTGTTTTGTTTTGTTTTTGGCCAGGGCTGGGTTTGAACCTGCCACCTCCGGCATAAGGGGCTAGCGCCCTACTCCTTTGAGCCACAGGCACTGCCCTGAATGTGAAGTTTTATATCATTGTGGTTTTAATTTACATTTCCCTAAGATTAGTGATGTTAGTATCTTTTCATGTGTGCTTTTGGCATTTGAATATCTTCGTTAGAGAAATGTGTACTCATTTTTTATTTTAATTTGGTTGTCTTTTTTTTATTGAGTTGTTTTTTTTTTTATTTTGAGTTGTAGTTCTTTATATATTCTGAATATATCATTTGAGTATTATCAGAAGATTTCCAAATACTTCCATTTTGTGGGTTGCCTTTTCACTGTTGATAGTATCCTTTGATGCACAGGATATTTATTTTTTGTTTATTTATTGGTTGGGATTCATTGAGGGTACAAAGAATTAGGTTACAGTGATTGGATTTGTTAGGTAAAGTCCCTCTTACAATTGTGTCCTGCCCCCAATAAAGTCCCTCTTACAATTGTGTCCTGCCCCCAAGAATGGTGCCATACATTATGACTTCCCGTCCCCTTCCTTCTCCCTCTCCTGGCTCCCACATTCCCTTACTTTATCCCCCACCTTGTATTAGGTTATCTACTGCCTTCATATTAGAATTGAGTACAATTTGATTCTTTTGTTTGTTTGTTTTTTGAGACATTCTCACTATGTCACCCTTGGTAGAGTGCTGTGGTGTCACAGCTTGCTCCAACTCTTGGGCTTAAGTGATTTTCTTGCCTCAGGCTCCCAAGTAGCTGGGACTACAGGCACCCGCCACAATGCCCAGCTATAGGCACCGCTACAATGCCCAGCTATATTTATTTATTTATTTATTTTAGAGACAGAGTCTCACTTTGTTGCCCTCGGTAGAGTGCCGTGGTGTCACAGCTCAGAGCAACCTCCAGCTCTTGGACTTAGGTGATTCTCATCCCTCAGCCTCCCAAATAGCTGGGACTACAGGTGCCCATATTTTTTTGTTGGAGTTTGGCAGGGGCGGGGTTTTAACCCGCCACCCTCAGTATATGGGGCTGGTGCCCTACCACTGAACCACAGGCGCTGCCTACGCCCAGCTTTTTTTGTTGTTGTTGCAGTTGTTATTGTTGTTTAGCTGGCCTGGGCCGGGATCGAACCCGCCTCCCTTGGTGTATGTGGCTGGTGCTGTAACCACTGTGCTATGGGTGCCGAGTCAAGAATTGAGTACAGTTTGATTCTTGCTTCTCCTTTCTTGTGATGCTTTGCTAAGTAAATGTGTTCCACCTCAGCTTGGCGCCTGTGGCTCAAGCGGCTAAGGTGCCAGCCACATACACCTGAGCTGGCAGGTTCGAATCCAGCCCTGGCCCGCCAAACAACAATGACGGCTGCAACCAAAAAGCAACCAAGAAATGGCCGGGCGTTGTGGCGGGTGCCTGTAGTCCCAGCTACTTGAGAGGCAGAGGCAGGAGACTAGATTGAGCCCAGGAGTTGGAGGTTACTGTGAGCTGTGATTCTACAGCACTCTACCCAGGGTGACAGCTTGAGGCTCTGTCTGGAAAGAAAAGAAAAAATGTGTTGCACCTCAATCCAGGTTAATACAAAAAAAAATTTTAAGTATCCATTTTTTTTTTTTTTTTTAAAGAGACAGAGTCTCACTTCATTGCCCTTGGTAGAGTGCTTGGCATTACAGCTCACAGCAACCTCCAGCTCTCTTGGGCTTAGGCGATTCTCTTGCCTTAGCCTCCTGAGTAGCTGGGCTACAGGCACCTGCCACAATGCCAGGCTATTTTTTTGTTGTTGTTGTTGTTATCGTTGCAATTAGTTCCCGGCCGGGCTTGAACCCAACACCCTCGGTGTATGGGGCTGGCACTCTACTCACTGAGCCACAGGTGCTGCCCAAGTCTCCATCTTTTTAATGGCTGAATAGTATTCCATGGTATACATATGTCCACAGCTTTTTAATCCATTCCTGGGTTGGTGGGCATAAAATGTTTAAATTTTATGTAGTCCAATTTATTTCTTTTGCTTATGTTTTTGGTGTCACACAGTATCTTTTATAGTTTATATCAACACTGATTGTTTTTAGAATGTCTTGGGAATGTATCTGGAACTTTCCAAATTCAGGATGAAGAATAAAAACTTCATTTTAGAATTTTTTGCTTGGAAGTTCAAATTTTATCGCTGGTGACATACTGTCATCTGTTTCTCTTGAAATGATAAGCTAACTTTATTTGTTTTCAAGAAAATGTCTGCCACATTCTCCTGGTTTATTAGCATTATTTGTGTGGTAGTACTTTCAGGTAAAAATGATGTTCTATGAAAAATAGCAGCTAGGGCTTGGTGCTCGTAGTTCAGTGGTTAGGGCGCCAGCCATATGCTCTGGGCCTGGCAGGTTCAAACCCCACCCAGGCCTGCTAAACAACAATGACGACAGCAGCAACAACAAAATATAGCAGGGAGCTGTGGCGGGAGCCTATAGTCCCAGCTACTTGGGAGGATGAGACAAAAGAATAGCCCAAGAGTTGAAGGTTGCTATGAGCTGTGACACTACGACACTCTACTGAGGGCAACATAGACTCTGTCTCAAGAAAGAAAAATAGCTAGTTTAGCTGATAGCAATATTAAAGTGTTACTCCTTTAGACCTTCATACCACTTTGATATTCAGCATAAGCTCTTATGTGTGAGGCCAGAGCATGGTGGCTCATGCTTGCAATCATAGCACTCTGGGAGGCCTAGGCAGGTGGATTGCCTGAACTCAGGAGTTTGGAGACCAGCCTGAGCAAAGGGAGACTGAGGCTTTCTTTCTAAAAATAGCTGGATGTTGTTCTGGGAGCCTGGAGTACCAGCTACTTGGGAGACTGAGGCAAGAGGATCACTTGAACCCAAGATTTTGAGGTTGTTGTGAGCTGTGATGCCATGGCACTCTACCCAGGGTGACAGAATGAGACACTGTATCAAAAAAAAAAAAAAAGAAAGAAGGAAAATGGGCCTCGGTGCATGTGGCTCAAACAACTAAGGTGCCAGCCACATACACCTGAGCTGGTGGGTTCAAATCCAGCCAAACCTGCCAACAACAATGATGGCTGCAGCCCCCCCCCCAAAAATAGCCGGGCGTTGTGGCAGGTGCCTACGGGAGGTGGAGGCAGAAGAATTGCTTGAGCCCAGGAGTTGGAGGTTGCTGTGAGCTGTGATGCCACAGCACTCTACCCAGGGTGACAGCTTGAGGCTCTGTCTCAAAAAGAAAAAAGAAAACTGTATGTGTGTATTTCTCCTCCTGTGCAGAATATTAAAAAATGTGTATTCAGGCTCGGCGCCTGTGGCTCAACAGGCTAAGGCGCCAGCCACGTACACCAGTCCAGCCCGGGCCCGCCAAACAACAATGATGGCTGCAACCAAAAAACAGCCGGGTGTTGTGGCGGACGCCTGTAGTCCCAGCTACTTGGGAGGCAGAGGCAAGAGACTCTCTTGAGCCCAGGAATTGGAGGTTGCTGTGAGCTGTGATGCCACAGCACTCTATCCGGGGTGACAGCTTGAGGCTCTGTCTCAAAAAAAAAATGTATATTCAGGGATTGAGATTTAATGAAATTGGTAATTTTATTTATTACATTTTAAGTGAAATTGTTTTTTTACTATGAGATTGTAAAAGTGATGACTGCTACTGCTAGCGGAGTACAGTGTGATGCTGTTGCCTTGACTCGTGATAAATTGCCATTAGTTTTACTCACCATTAGTTACTTTTGTGCCATTCAGTGTGAGTGTGAACACAATGAAAAAGTCACCTCTTATTCTATGATAATAGCATTGACCTCTTGGACCACAGTTGAAAACTGCTGCCCTTGTTTATATGGTTGCTGGGTGGAATGGAAGGGTAGTTACAGATTAGAATTCCCCTTACTTTATGTAATTTTAATTAGTCCACCGTGTAAGGGATTGATCTGCTGTTACTAATTGGAGGAAATGGATTCCATTTCTGATTCTTGCATTTCCTGGAATGCTGTCCGTTCAAGCAGATATAATTACAAAATTTCCTCTTATATTAGTGGTAAAATGTGAGGGAAGTGGAATAAAAATGGTGTTCATATTAATTTAATAAATGAGTATATATGAAAAGTACATGCATAAGGAAATTATGCATTTTTACTATACGCGTACTGTTTAGGTGGATCGTATGATACATACCTCTTCAATGACAAAAAAACCTGAAAGTATTCACTAAAAGAGAAAGAAGAGAGAAATTAAAGTTTATTCTGATACTTAACAGGTGAAAGACAAGAAACTTCACCTAGTCCATGTGAGCATTATAGCTTGGATGTTAAGAGGTTAATGTATGGATTCATTCTGATGGGACCTAGCGCACCAGAGATTTCCAGCCAGAGGCGGTTCATTTTAAAGGTTTAATCAGAGATTGGAGTTTTGTTTGGGTTGGGGAAGTTGGATGGAAGCAACTTTGAGCTTGCAAGATTGATTAGCATGATGCGAAAGAGTCATTCTAACTACTATTTAATTTTGTGTCACGGTATATTCTGTGTGTGTGCTTTGTGCAAAAACTGTAAAGCTACATGGTATAAATTTAAAAAATTTTTTTGTTTATAGGATTCAGTGGTCCCAATTTAAAGGCTATTTTATTTTCAAACTGGAGAAAGTGATGGATGATTTTAGAACTTCAGCTCCTGAACCAAGAGGTCCTCCCAACCCTAATGTTGAATATATTCCCTTTGATGAAATGAAGGAAAGAATACTGAAAATTGTCACTGGATTTAATGGG
>CAUYRH010144014.1:0-10481 GCA_963574655.1 Perodicticus potto
CTGCTTTATTCAGCCATGCAACTGGTCTGGTCTTTGTGACTTATTTGCCCTCAATCAGGGCCTGGTTACTTTGTCAGCATTTAATCCCCCTGGGATTCGAGTCCTAAAGCTCTCGACAGATTTCTTAGGAGGCACGTCAAACAATGGCCCCTGACAATAAAGTGGCCTTCTTGGGACTGTGAAGGCCACTCAGCTCACGCCAAGGAGGATGGCATGCCTGTGAGAGCTGACCGTGTACTAGTACCCTGCAGACTGTTCCTCCACACTGCCTTCCCACAGTGGTGGTGCTCAGCTAGTAGCAAAGCCTATGGGAACTCTACCCTTTCTGAAATTCAATCCTGGCTGCTGGATGCTGTTCAAGTCACTTACATGTTTAAGCCTTCTAAGGCAGCTCTACTGAGCAGTTTAGGCCAAAATCATAAAACTGCAGGACAGCCCTTTCCTGTCCCCAGTCCTCCATGGGAGGGCTGGCCAGCCAGCCCCTGTCCATACCCAAGCACTTGCCTTCTGTGCTGTTTTTCCTCAGCTCCACATTTCCCTGCTGGCTCCTGGAGTCCAGAACTGTTTCACTATGCCTCTGAGTGACGGTCATGGGTCGGTTACCCCAGCCAGAGGTGGCTGGAGTTCTCTTTCCTTTGTATCACCACAAATGGCTAGTAAGGAGATTTTTCTAGTTCATCAAGCTTGCTCCCCTCCCCCTCTCAGGAGAGAATTTTCATTTTTCACTCAACAATTCACCTGCTGAATATTCCTTCTTTAACGTAAATGCTTCATCTAGTTTTGTAGCTACTTCTGGGCTTTCCCCAAAGCCAGCTTCACCCACCACTACTGCACCTGATATCAGGTCCTCCTGTAGGCTGGCTTCACCCTCCATCCTTGTGCTTCCTGTTGTTCTTCCTCTAGGCTGGATGCTCCCACCATCACACACTTCCTCTCAGGGGCTGGATGCTACCTCACCAATGCGCAACTTGTAAAATCCTCCCCTAGCCTGGCTACATTATCCACCCATCCTGCCAATTCCTCCTCTAGGTTCTTTGCTATCTCCACAGGAACCTGCTAAGACCCTTCTCTAGCATGGCTGAGCCCTATCTCATAAAATCACCGCTAGATTCTCATCTAGGTTGACTGTTCCATATACCTATGTTACTCTTGTACATTCTTTTCCACAGGCTTGCTACCCCTTATTCCCCATGCGCCCCTGTTTTGTCTTCCCTAAACCGGCTACAGTCTATATTTATAAACCTTTTGTCATCTCCTTCCATAGGCAGCATTCACTTTTCACTATGCAACTGCTTTGCAGGCCTCCCCTAGACTGGATGTCCTTTCCAACCATACATCATCTTCCAGAAATTTCCTAGACTTGCCATACCCTCTAATCATGCACTCTTTGCCTTCCCTGAATTCTTCTTCCATCAGGTACCATCTGACAATTCATCTAGGTTTGCTGTAGCTTCCACCTATAGCACCTAATGCAAAGCCCTCCCCTAAGTCAACTGTTCCCTCTACCCATATGCTGCACACTGAGTTATCCACTAAGCTGGACACTTTTTCCACACATGCACTTCTTTCATTATTCTTGCCCCGTCTGGGTTCTCCCTTGATCCACAGATTTGTCATCAAGTCCTCTCACAGGCTGACTCTTTCCTCTACTCATGCGTCTCCTGCTAAATCTTCTCCTAAGCTATATAATCTTTCCATGCATGCACTACTTGCAATATCTTTCCCAATACTGGATGATCCCTATAACCATGCACTTCCTTCTATCTCCCCCTTAAACTAGTAACAACCTCCAGCCATGCATTAAATACTAAGACTGCCTTTAGGCTGGCTGCACCGTCTGCCCATGGACTTCCCACCAACTCACACTCAATCTGGATATTTCTTCCACTTATGCACCTACTCTTTGAGTTCTCCCCATCTGAAATGCACAAATTTCCAGTTTTTGATATTTGTGTTGCATTTCCTAAATTTAATCTGTTAAACATAGAAAAATACTTTCACATTATCTTTGGCATCTATCTATAATACTTTGTGAGATTTTCCATGGGATTCCTAAAAAGTTACAAAAATTCATTCTTTCACTTTATGGGCAGAACTATGTGAGAACAATTAGCTTTATTTCTTGTTATTATGAATGAGTTATCAAAACAGAACCTCTATTGTCTTCAGATACTTTTTGAGTATACTCTAATGGTTCCCCTAAGGCTTTTCAACCAGCTAAAGGCCAGAGTTATTGTCTGTAACAAAAAGGACAGTTCCACAACTCTGTGGGGAAAAAAAAGTCCCTCCTGTACCAGTACATCAAAGAACAGGTTCTTGACACATCCTTCTGTACAGAAGCTTCTGATGACACACATTCACCTTTAAGGCCATGCCGATGGACTAGGTCAGCTTTCAAAAACACTTTAGTTGAGAAGCACTTTTGTAAAATCAGTCTTTGGAATCCTAACCTCTCTAGCCTTCACCAAATAAGACAGAAGTGAAAATCTGAGAATAAGTTATTGAGATGCTTTACTAGAAATCCAAAATAACACTCTAACACTTAGGTCAGGGGTCCTCAAACTACGGCCCGTGGGCCACAAGCGTTGGTGTGAATTGCATTTGTTCCCGTTTTGTTTTGTACTTCAGAATAAGATATGTGCAGTGTGCATAGGAATTTGTTCATAGTTTTTTTTTTTTAAACTATGGTCCGGCCCTCCAACGGTCTGAGGGACAGTGAATTGGCCCCCTGTTTAAAAAGTTTGAGGATGCCTGACTTAGGTATTGAAGACTTTAGCTTCTTTTTCCCAGAGGAGAACATTAAACACTTTCTACCTTAGGGGCCTTTTCTCAGGATATGGTGGAAGAAAGAGCCTCAACAAAGGTTAGATGAGCCATGCTATTAAATACTCACCATGTGACCTTGAACAAGCTGATTCACATCTCTGTGCCTTGGTGGCTACACCTGTAAAACGGAGACTACGAAAAATAATCCTGTTCCCTTTACCCATCTATCCACTTTCAGTAGAGATCTTTTCTTCCTCTCTGCCTCCATCCTCCTCATGAATGTGGGATTCCTAGCACAGGTGCAGGGGGATTTGGCAGGGGATGGAATAGGCCAATACTCTGGTGGTCCTGGCCCCCATGTTTCCTGTGAAATCCACAAGTACAGCTGAGCACGATTCTTAGAGGGATGGCAGCGTTTTTCTGCTGACCCTTCTCTGCCTCTTCATGCTCCAAACTCCACCCCAGACATCAGAGAATCTGAAAGAGTCCTGGAAGCCTGACTCCTTATAGGGTCCCTGTGACCATGTGTGTCAAGTAGCACATGGACTATAAGGTGACCACCTCCCCACCCAGAACTAATGACCCAATGTGTTTTATTCACCTACTTTGGCTGTTCTGGCCTCGAATGAATTCTTCAGAGGTATGTTACAATGAAGTTTCCACGAGTCTATGTTTTGTTCTACCAGCCAGAGTCACAAACCAAAGTAATTTTATTTAAGTATTTATTTATTTATTTATTTATTTTGAGACAGTCTCACTCTGTCACCCTCCATAGAGTACTGTGGCATCACAGCTCACAGCAACCTCAAACTCTTGGGCTTAAGCAATTCTCTTGCCTCAGCCTCCCAAGTAGCGGGGGCTACAGGCGCCCGCCACAACGCCTGGCTATTTTATTTTCATTGTAGTTGTCATTGTTGTTTGGCAAGCCTGGGTCAGGTTTGAATCCTCCAACCCCTGTGTATGTGGCCGGCACCTTAGCCGCTGAGCTACAGGCACCGAGCCCCAAAGTAATTTTTAAATGTGAGACAGCTATTTTTTCAAGATGTCAAGCTCTGAATAAAATAATCAGTTGCCTGGCATTACCCATTCCAGAGGCACCCAATTTTCTCTGAAAGATAGGGGACTATGAGAAACCATGTCTTTGACACACAGATGCTCCACTTTAGGGGTCAATGGAGTTAAATTGGCACCATCAATAATCAGCTGGAGGTGACTCTCTGCCTATAGTTTTTGGGGAGAGGCCTGTTTGCTACTCAGTTGCACAGAAGAAGAGGAAGACATGAGCTCTGCTAAGCTGGTGAGGGCTTCATGGCTGTCTTTGGGGATCACGTATTTGTGGGTGGGCTGCCTGACAATGAGGTTTCTGGAAATATGAGGTTCGGTAGGCATCATGTGATAAGAAAAGCTTCTTGGGTTTAGACAGCACATCTTACAAACGGCCCTAAGCACAATCACAACACTGTTTCCTTCATTCTCAGACACTTCTGTGGATTAGCCAAAGGCCAAGCCAATTCCTTCTACTAGTCAGAGGCAGAGAGGGCGAGTCACCAGGCAGGAGGAACAGAGAGGAAAGCAGAGTCCTGTCCCTCTGCCCCTTTCTTGTTCCTCTGCCTGGCTCTCTCCTGTCTCTACACAGGGTCCAGCAGGCTGCAGTTCTCACAGCCAGCGCCCAAGTGCCCACTATTCACCTGAGAAGCAGGCCCAGCTTCACCCTGGGAAGCCACACTTGCACCACTGGGGCTAGGGAAAGGGACAGATGTGGATGTTTACCAAGATCTCCTCTGTGCCACGTGCTGTGTGAAACCTCGGTTTACAAGGGCTTAATCTTTGGGGAAACCAAAGATAGTGGGGCTGTTATTACTGCCATTTTACACACAAGAACGCTTGCTCAGAGGGAATACAGTCATGTGCTACATAACATTTTGCTCAAGGGTAAACTGTATATGTGATGGTGAACATATCAGATTATAGTGCTGTACATTACTGTGCCTTTTCTATGTTTAGATATAGTTACATACACAGATACTATTGTGTTATAATTGCCTACAGTGTTCAGTACAGTCACATGCTGTTCAAGTGTGTAGCCTAGGAGCATTAGGCTATACCATGTAGCTCAGATGTGTAGTAGGCTGTACCACCCAGGTTTGTGTAAGATATTCTCTAGGATGTTCACACAGTGATGAAATTGTTCAACAATGCATTTCTCAGAATGTATCCTCATTGTTAAGTGACAGATGCCTGTAGATGAATGTACAAAATCACACAGCCAGAAAGTGGCAATCTGGGATCTCGAACCTAGAACCTCTGTTCCTATTATTTTAGCCAGCTGGGTAGCCTCTGAGAATCCCTATATGAAAGGCTAGCAGGTAGCACATGGTGGTCCTCTCAAGGACCCAATGAACAGTGAAAATCTCAATTGTGGACACTCACAGGCAAAGGGACAGATTGTATGACATGACACCTATGTCTAACTTAAAATAGCACTTGAGAATGTTTATAAGAATTGTGTATACTTTTGAGTCCATCACTTGGGACAGGATTGACATGGAGAATACTTGTATCTGTCTAAATATGTATCCAGCCCGATAGCTCTATGGTGTTCTATCAAGTTGTTGTTTTATCTGAGAATGAGATTGATAATTGTGTTTATAATCAAAGACATTTATAAATAAGTCAGTTCATTAATAATTAATAACCATTAAGAACATAATGAATTGCACTTGTTAGGCTAGATAGTAGCTTTTATGTAATATTACCACTAAATTCACCAGTGCCCACTAGAAGACAGAAAGATATGTTCCCTACAAAGTGTCATAGCACTTACTGCTAATTTCTGTCTCAAGTCCTCTTTTGGAATGAGACATGGTATAAATAAATAAGAAAATAAATCAACCTGTCACTAACCCCCACCTTTTTTTTGTATTTTTCCTATGGTTTTTCTTTTTGTCACTTCTCAATCCCCATGTAAGAGCCCCTGTGGCCCATCATGCCATCCAGTGGGTCCCCCTCCCCAGCCCTGCTGCCATTATCACCCTCTGAATTTACACCTTCCCTGATGTGAATGAAGCCTCCTACACCTTACTCAGGGTCTTCAGGTCCATTGCAGCTTCCTCCTGGGAGACTTCAGCCCCAGCCAAGTCCCTGGCCTCCCAAGGCCTTCCCTTCTCAGAGCCAATGAGGAAGTTTCTCTCCCTCAGCCTGCTGCTCCTACTGGGGCCACTGCCCTCCTGTCACCATTGGAAACTGCACCTCTGAAATCACTAATTCAAACACCCCCCACCCCGACCATGCCTTCCACCCCCAACTCTCTATGGGATGGCTCCCCCTGAATGGTTCACAGACCCCTCCTACCCTAAGCGACAGATAATGAAAGGAATCACGAGCATTATCATGGATTTAAAACCTTTAATAGCATGGGCTGATGGAGGAAGCCTGCGGTCCCTCTTCTGTGGTAGTTCGGGAGCCGGATGAAGCTGCTGCTGAGGTCTCACCAGGTTCAGAGACCCAGATGTCTCTGCTTCATCCTGAATAGGGGCATCATGTCAATCAGAGAGTAGGTGCCATCCTCCAAGAGGCAGTTGAGCTGCTGGTTCTGGTCCATTGCCCTCTCCACGTGCTCAGGGGTGATGCGCACCCTGTGGCTGATGTCTGCCTCCTTGCTGGCCAGCTCCAGGATGTTGGCGGTCAGGTACTCAAGGACACCAGCGAGGAAAACCGGCGTGGTCGAGCTCAGGCGATGGGCATAGTGATTCTCTCTCAGGAGGCGGTCTACACGGCTGACGGGGAATTGCAGCTCTGCTCTCAAGGAACGGGAGATGGTCCGCCTCCTCCGTCTATGGTGGCGTCGTCTGTGTCTTTTCCCAGGCATGATGTTTGCTGGGTTTTGCCCCAATTAGCACAGCTTGATCTTCCCGCTGGCTTAAGACTCTCAGGGTGTCGGAACTTATTCCTGCCTACTGTATCCCTATGCTCCAGCCTCTCATTGGTCAGGGAGCTACTTTGTGACAACGTAGACTTTGTGATGTCATCAGTGTCTGCTGGGCCTTCAGCAGGCCTCAGCCTAGAAATGTCTGTAATAGGACCTGGCTGCCTTAATGACTGGGCATCTTTTTCAGGAAATGCTAGCTTTTTATTTAACTTTAGTGTTTTAGCAAAAAGTGTGTGTTTCAATAGGAAACTTGCCTATGTGATACAACTTCGGGTTATCTATTTGATTTTGGTAGTGCATTGACTTTCAGCTTCCACTACCCATGAGCTTACAGTCAGATCTGTCCCTATACTGACCAAACACTCCACCAATGCAACTTCTGCCAAGACCTTCTGCAGAATTCAGGGTGGATATCTTCTCTAGCTATGCACTTCTTCCCATGTCCTTATCTGGGCTACATGTTTCTTCCACGTGTGCACCCCCCTTTAGCTGGTTACACTCTCCAATTATATACTGCCTGACAATTCCTCCCCCTAGATTAAGTGTATCCTCCACCCTTGCAAATTATGCTGAATTCTATCTTATTCTTGCTACATCCTGCATCTATAAACCCACACAATCCTTTCCTTGGTTGAAAGTCTCCTCTAGCCGTGAACTTTCAGCCAGTTCCTCCAGCTATCCACTCTATGTTTGCAGATGGTTTTGACTCCTCCCGTATGTATTGCCCACATCTTCTCCCACTTTGGGGTCCTTGCATGGAATGGCTGGAACAGCTGTTTTCTATATGCATTAAATTTCTGCCAATCCTACCTTACGCCAAATGCTACCTATTTTCGTGCACCATCTGCTTTCTTCTCCAATTCTCATGCTTTTTTTTTTTTTTTTTGGTTTTGTTTTGGTTTATTTATTTGCTTTTTGTTTTAGAAACTGAAATACTCCATCAAACTTTCTACTCCCCACCATGTCTTCCTTTACACTGCATGCTTCCTCACCAATTTTTTTTTTTCTACCTAGTCTTCCCTAGTCTTTGTGAACCCTCTTTTCTTGGACCCAGTGATGATTGCCTTATAGGCACTCATGCATTTCTTGCTGATTCTTACATAGGCTCACTGCATGGTTCACTCATGCACTTCCTGCCAGTTTTCCCTTCCTATACTGTACCTGCTGCCATTTCCTCCACTAAGCTGGAACCTCCATCTACTAAGTAACTGCCCAGTTGATCCTACTAGTGACTGGATGTTTTCTTCACCCATGTATTTTTGCAGCTTCCTCCTTTCTTCTGGATGTTCCCACTTCTCAAGCACCTCCAACTATATCAGCCCCTAGAATGGCTGAACTTTTCTAACTGTGGATCATCTTTCAATAACTTTCTTAATATGACTTCAGCCTGCATATCTTCTCACCTTTACATGTCCTATCGTAAGCCACCTGAATTCTCCAGTCATGAACTTCTGGTCTTGTCTTTGATTGGATGTTCTCTCCACCATTATCTGGCTATTCAGTCCTCCCATAGACTGTATGTCCCCTCCTCCATTGCACCTCTTAATGAGATATCACTTAATCTGGATGCTTCCTCCTCCCATGAACCTCCTGAGGGATTTGTCCAGGCTGAGTGCATCCTCTAACCATACACATCCTACCTGGGTTAATGATAGTTTGGTATACATTTTACCCATGTACTTCTTGCTACAACCTTCCCTCTGCTGGTTAAAACCTCACCCATTCATTTGCTGCTGAATTTCCCCTAAGCCACCTGTATTCTATACACATGTCTTTCCATACATTGGGTGATCTACTTACTATTTACTTTCTGATGATCCTCCCCTACGCTGTGTCGATTTTGCACACAGGCAACTATTGCAATGTCTTATCTTAGGCTGGTTGCTCTGTCCAGTAAAGCACCACTTCCTGATCCTATCCTAGCCTAGATACTGTCACCACCCATGTACATCTTGCCATGTCCTTGAAGTTGGTTGCAGCCTCTTTTAATGAACCTTCTCACAAGTCCTGCTCTAGGCCAAAATTCTCTCTCCACCTATGCACTTCCTGCCAGAATATCCTCTTGAATTCTTGCCCTTTATGTTCATGAATGTTTTCCCTATTTTGCCTAGGCTTGAAGCTCCTTACCACTGTACACTTTCTGCCTGGTTGTCCCTCTGCACTCAAGCACATCTGTCCAAGTTTCCCACAAGGCTGGATGCACCTGTCACCCATGCCACATCTGTCATATCCTTGCCTTTTCAGGCTTTACTTTCTAAGCACTTGCAGAATACTCTTCTAGCCTAGATATTGTTTTCATCTGTGCAGTTCCTGCCATGGCCTTTAGGCTGGCTGCACCCTGCGCTTATATGTGTACTATAAGGCCTCACCTAGAATGGATGAACCCTTCACCTATGTATTTATTTTATTTTATTATAAATTGACAATTGGTAACTTTATGTGAGGTCTAAAAATTAAGTTTGTAAACATCCTAGAACACTCTGTGCTGAATATCACAATGGTTGCCTTCAAAGTACTCCCTTTGAGAAGCTATGCACCAATGCCAGTGCCTAGTCCACCCTTCAATGCAATTTTGGAACGTTTATTTTTGAAATGGCCATCAGAGCTGTCATTGTACACAGGTGCATGACAATTAAGTTCACAAACTTGCCACCGTGTGCTTACTTTGGCAGCATTGTACAAGCAACGTGGTATATCAGTATCTCACAGCTGTGTTTGTGTTGATGTGTGGTAGCGTCTTGCTGAGTGGCCTTCACTGTTTGTGCATGTTTTTGTGTGCCATATGATGATAGCAGTGATGGCCATTCCAGTAAGAGTTCCAAAATTGCTTTTAAGGGTAGACCAGGTGCTAGTATTAGTGCATAGCTTTCTGAAGGAAGTATTCGAAGGTTACTGTAGTGATGTATAGCAGTGAGGTATGTAGCAATTTAAAAAAATTATTTTTGAGACAGAGTCTCATTCTGTTGCCTAAGCCATGGTGCTGTGGCCTCGACCTAGTTCACAACAATGTAAAACTCCTAGGTTCAAGTAATTCTCCTGCCTCAGCCTCTGAAATAGCTGGGACTATAGGTGCGCACCGCAACACCATGCTAATTTTCCTGTTTTTAGTAGAAACAGGGTTGTGCTCTTGCTCAGGCTGGTCTTCAACTCCTGAACCCAAATGATCCTCCCACCTCAGCCTCCTAGAGTGCTAGGATTACAGGCACAAGCCACCCTGCCTGGCCAATGTATCAATATTTTTAGTACAAGTTTACAAACTTAACTGTCAGACCTCGCATGTGTGTGTGTGTGTGTGTTGGACAGGAACACAAAGAAGAGAAAGAATATTACACCCTTATTGTAGGTGATAACTGCCTTGGGCATACGAACATGGAAAAGAAAAAGGACTCTTTACTACCTAGGTAGATGTTTGGGGGCAGAGAATGTAAATATGGCAACTAGGAGGAGCCTCACATGATTACCATTATGGATAACTGGGTAAGGGATGTGAACTGGGGAAAGAAGAAGAGCCTCAAACAAGCAGTCTAGGTAGGAAGTTTATGGGTGGGGGATGAAGTCAGCCTGGGAGATAACCTGGCAGGAGTTCTAAGGGTCTAGGCTGTAGCCAGTCTAGGGGAGAATTATGTGTGTGTATGTATATACAGGGTACAAAATGATGCTATGATTGGTAGTATATTTAAGCCTAAGGGAAACATATCCATCACCTCAAATGCTTATCATTTTCTGTGGCAACATTTGAAATTAGTATACTCTCTTAGCAATTATGCAATGTAGAATAAACAATTAT
>CAUYRH010144015.1:0-16199 GCA_963574655.1 Perodicticus potto
CCTAGCTACTCAAGAGGTTGAGGCAGGAGGATCGCTTGAACCAGGAATCTGAGATTGTTGTAAACTAGATTGACACCGCATAACACTCTAGCCTGAACACCAGAATGAGACACTGTCTCAAAATAAAAATAAAAATAAAAATATATTTAAAAAACTCACCCAGCTGCTGGTCCTTCGTTTGTCCAGACATGTCAAAACCTGAGTGAATGGAAGCCCCATCTTAAATCTCACAGATCCTTACCAACGCGCTATCCCCTCCTTTCTCGCAGATGAGGCCTACTGACCTCACATACAGATTTAACACATCACCAAGCCCAGAATAGACGTCAGCATTCCAGAAACAGCAGCACCTCACCCTTGAGGCTAGTTCAGCCCACATCTTCTGTTCCAGTTGGGATTTGGGGCTACCACAGCAACCACATCATGGATTCCATGGACGGTACCCACGTATTGTTCCCATGCCTGGACGCTGCCTGGGTTAGCTGAGAATCTCAGCAGCCTCTCCATGGCTGGATTTCTGTCTTGCTCTGACCACCACCCTGGGCCGTCGACATAGAACTGGAGTGCTGGGGACCGATCCTGGACGCCCCGGCAGGCCCCTGCTATCTGCAGTCATAATTGTATCCTTCTCGTGTCTGCCAAGCAGTAGGCCTTCCCAGGTCTGCCGAGACCACAAGGTCCTCCCAAGGTCTTTCACCCAGCAGGTGCTGTGGAGTCTACTGGGCCAGCACCTGTCCATCCCGTCTACTCCCTGTCCACATTCCATATCTGCCTGCCTCTTTCTGGCTGCTCTCGCCTCTGAGAGTTAGTCAGAGTATCGACAAATCTGAGCTGGGGCAGATGGTTTGTTTCATACAGAGAGAAGCAACCAGGCGATAGGTCCATTTGGGCCCAGGCTACCCTCCAGGAAGTCCTTTTCCAACCCGCATGCCCCTTTGATAAGCCTAAACAGCTTTTCATGGTGTCAAAAAGAGAAAAGCTGCACCGTGTTCTTGTACTAATAAAAGGTCTTTCAGAGCCTTATTCCGTGGGCCCTGCAAGATTTCTAGCCACGTGTGGGCACTTCAGACTTGAAGCAGGCATTAGCGCTCCTTTTTACAGGATTTAAATGACGACTTTGGGTCCTATCTGCTGTACGGGTTTTTTTTTTTTTTTTTAGTTCATGCTCAAAAAAGGTCATTTACAGAGCAGTTTGTGATCATTAGTAAGAGATAGATCTTCAAAGTAGTTCCCGAATTGAGAAAATTTTGCTGGATGTGTTTGTCAAACCGGCTAACCACGAGCAGGGTTTGATCACTTGAATGTGTCAGTCGAAGACAGGGCTGAAAGGCATTGCTTTAAACTCTTTTTTGAAAGACCTGTTTTCCTCAAGTCCCTTGTATTGGGGCCTGTTGTCGAGGAAGGGGCCTGCAGCAAACAAAACACAGACGTCCTGATCCAGAGCAGAAGGAATGAGGGGGAGAGAGACAGCCCTGCTAGCTGGGGACAAGGGCCCACCCACCTGCTGATGGCAGCCTCCCACTTGCCTCGTGGTTGCCAGGGCAGGCAGAGCAGGGGAGTGAGAGGAGGGGGCTGCAGGGCTGAAGAAATGATGCGTTGCCTGGCCCGGTTTCCTGGCTCGTTTGTGGAGCTTTGCCTCCCCCTGGTGGGCGGTCTTCAGCACTGCACGAGCATCCTGCCAGCCTCCCTGGCTGAGTCCCCACAGGAGACCAAGTCTACAGAGAACATTTCCAAAGACAGCACCTGTCAGCCAGACAACTCGTGGGTTTCCTCCCATATCCGGAAGACAGAAGCCCCCTTTGTCACGTGTCTATATCAGTAGTTGATCTGTGGAAGCAGAAACGGGCATTGACCCAAAAGCTACAGGTTAGATCCACCAGGGACTGTCTTCTGGAAGTCTTCGCAGGGCCATTCAGAGGGCACCTTATTTTAGCTGTTCCCTATGCATTCCAGATTGCCCTGTGTGATAAGGATGCACTACTCAAAATCCTTTTCCTGGGACGGACTAAGGCTAGCCCTTTACGAAAAATAAATGAATGGGACTCTCTGAAGGGCACATGTGGGGAAAGCATTTAGGAAGGGCTCTTGGATGACAGACTCCCCCAGGGCAGACTGGAATCTCACTGGCCTCTGTAGCCACGTGGCCTGGCACGGAGCAGGCAGGCAGGGGATGTAAGAGCTTTTGTTCATCTACTTGACGAACATGGACTGAAGCCTTCCAGGGCTAAGCACTCGGCACTGACCAAAACAGACTCCAGCCTCTGCCACGGAGGGCGCACCATGTTGGCCAGGGGGCAATGCACACACAGGTGCACTCAGAGTATGGGATGTGCTTGATCCTGATGAGAACAGGGGAAAGCTCAAATCAGGAGGCAGGGGAATTGTCAGGGGTCAGTGTGGAGTGACTCGATCAATGGTGACTGCGTACTTGGTGGCCTCACCTGGAGGACAGCAGAGTGCAGGCGAAAGGGTTTGGTCTGGTGCTTGAAAAACTAGGGCGCTTGTTAAAGCTGGAGCTCAGCGGTTGTGAAGTCCCACGGGAGGGGGTGAGGCAGGGTCAGAGACGTGGAAAGTCTACCTCTGTGCTGAGCTGGGCAGGCAGCTTAACTGGGGCCTCCAGGTGTGGGACAAACCGTAGGGACGGCACCTGCAAATGCTCCCCAAGCTGGCAAGGCTGCCAAGAGCAGAGGCTTGCAAAGGGGCGGCGGTGACATCACCACAGAGTTAGAGTTCCCCACCCCACCTATGTTCCTGGAGGAGAGACACCTGCTATCCAGCCCAACTTCCTTCCAAGATGGGTCCAGGGTTCTGCCCACAGCCAGATGTGCCCTGGAGTGAGCTATGATGGCTGAAAAGAAGCAGTGACTTAGATGTTCACTCCCCTGTGTGGATAGGGTGTCATTGATTTCTCTCAACATAGTGGCCAACCGTGGCTCTGGTGGGCACATGGATTAACCCTCACCACAAGGCCCTGTGTCAGGGATAATCCCACAGTTGTCTGCAGTCTCCCCAGACAGATACCTGGGATCTCAAAGGCCATCAGCCAGCACTGGGAGGCTCCCTGGGGTCTCAAGTAGATTCTGCAGAGTTCAAGGGGAGACACAGTCTGGGTCCTTTAGGGCAGAGTAGGCACCTAGCCACAACCAGGCTGGCCCCCACTGCCACTGCAGGGCACACCAGCTGCCAGTGGCCTTTCCCAGAGCACCCCCCGTCTCCCTCCACTCATCCTTCCATCCTGGGTTCAGCCTTTCCCACCCTCCCCTTCCAGGTAAGTGCCTGTCTTTCCTTGCCTCTTCCTGTGACCGTCTGCTCCTTCCCCGGTGTCTCTCCCCTCCTGACATGGGAAACACCATCCTCTCTGTGTTGTGGGGGGAAACCATAGTGGACATGCAGTTGGTTTCCCCGGAGATCCAGAGAAGCCCCGCCTTTCAGACCATCACACCAGCACTGCCTGCTAGGAGGGACTGTGGCTGGGTGAGTGAGGACGGAGAGGACTCCAGCTCATCACATATCCACTGGAGCTGACAGCCATTCCCTTTGGGGAGGAAACCACTCCTACACCACTCCCCAGACAGCAGAAATGTTCTTTGGACACTCAGAATAATGGCCTAACTGTGCTGAAAGAAGCCTCCAGGAAAATTCCCGCTGGTCCACCTCCCCTCTTCTCTCATGGGGGAGGTTCCCCAGGCTCCTGGTAGCGCTAGGAGCCAAATTCAGGTGCAATGTTTTCATTATTTCAGGCTAAATTCCCTTTCAAGGGGGCCAAATCCAGGCTGAAGGGGACCTTAGGAGATATACTGCCCTGGCTTTCTTATTTTACTAAGGCATTAGCTGAAATCCAGGGAGAAAAGCCTATTTGAGTCAATTGTACAAAATACTTTAGGCCCAAAGTATACCTTGGCAATGTGCCAGGTGGATGAAATCAGTGTCTTATGGCCTCCCACGGTCTCCTGCACTGTCCCTTCCTGTCCTGACACCTGTTCCCCCAGGGATTATCAAGGTCATCCCTAACTCCCAATGTGGCTCCATACCCTGGTCTTCCTGTTCCCATAGTGAAATGCCCATCCTCCCTTGCAAAATCAGATCCCTTTGGGAAAATGCTCATGATACATTTGTGCAAAGTTTTATCACCTCTGACCCAGGTATACGAGAGGCATGAAGGATAGTTTTCTCTGAGGGTGCCTTTATAGACAATTGTTATTCTTTTCCCCATACTTTGTCTTCTCGTATTTCTTTGTTAATAATAACAATGCATTTCTAAGCATAAAATAACATGTGTCTTTTTCGGCCTCATCTCAGCACATTGTAAGAACCAAAGTTGATCAGGTAAACTTATTTATAGGACAGTACCAAAGACAGATAACGACAGAATGTGTGTTTATTCCCGACTCGGCATTATAACCTAGCTTAGTTCCTTAAGCCAAAATACTGAACTTCTGAAGTGGAATCCGAGGTGCCCCACTTTGTTGGGAATAGAGCTCAAAATTGAGGCAGGTGGGTCTGAGCATGCAGAGAAGTAGTCCTTACACTCTACTTTCTTTCCCTTAATATACCAGGAACAAATCCTTAGTAATTATATTTTCATTTATATATGGAAGAGTTATACAAACGAAAGTCTTGTTCTTGACCAATGGTGAAGGAGAAGACCAGTTCTCAGCCTGTCTTCTGAGCAGGGACGATGCTGTCACTTCTTCATCAAAATTCATGTTCTCTGTTCTCTTGATCCTCTCCCATTTAGGTCCTGTTTTACGCTAACCACACGCTAGTGAATTACCTCTCTCAAAAGTTGCCATGCTGCCCCAGGTCATGTGAATTTACCTGTTTGGGGGAGGGCCTGTCTGGATAACTTGATTCAAAGGAGTTATGCTAACGAGAAAAACATCTGGGTACCTGATGCATAAATGTTGGCAATATTTTTTAGCAGATGAACATGTTGGCATTCCCTGGATAGACACTTAGATGAATTACCACATCTGGTTGATGTCTCACTATGTTCGGTTTGCCCAGATTCTTTATGGGCTCATTTTTTCCCCCATGCGGGTGTCATACAAAGGATTGAGGGTCAAGGTGCTCTAGGAGAAACCTAGGTACTGAAGAGATATGTAGAAGGAACCAAGAATCTTTAAGCAAGTAACTAGCGTAAGCTTAGTTTGCAACGAGAGAGACACAGAATCAGGAGGTAGCTAATTACCTTATCACAGAATGGCATAACCTGGAGCGCTATGTATCAAAGAACTTTTGAGGTCATCAAATCTAACATCTTAAATTATGGAAGAAACTGAAACTCAGATTTACTGAGACACTAGCTAGGGAGAAAGAATGGTGTATTAAAGTGGCATTGTAGCTTGAAAATACATATTTTAATTGTGCTCATCGTATATAATAAGTTTAAGAAACCCACAAAGCCTCTTCTCCAACTCTCATCTTCCCATCTCCAAAATGGGGACAATAATATCCAAATGGAAAGTTATCTGTAAGGGGAAACGTAAAGCATGCAAGTAAAATCCTGAACTCTATGCCTGCCCCACTTTATATATTTAAAAGTGACAGAATCCAAACTAGAACCGAGATACTCAGGGGGTTTTGTGCTATCCCCCTTACCCAGGGGTGAAAGGTTCGTATCAGAATTAGTCACCAGGAGGAACTTTGGCAAGTCTTCGTGCCATCGCCTTGTATTCCTGGAAGAGTTGTAGTCACATGTACAAGACCCTCACTGGGACACAGTGGCAATCTGTGTGTGTCTGGAGCTTAGTAAAGACACCCAGAGAGGATGAGGCTGAGACCACAGGAAAGGTGTGCGTGAGACAGCACAAACGTGGTGAGTGTGCACAAGAGCAAGGTGGCACTTCAATCTGAGCTGTGTGTGTGAGCCCTGCAGGTACACAGGATGTGTGAGTGTATGTGTTTGCTCCCAAAGGGGACAAATGGCATCACCAGCACTTGGGTGGTGGGAGCATAGTTCTGCAAGGGTGGATGGCATCACAAACACAAAGGCAGAGGTGACAAAGACCATTAACTCTTACAAAGACCATATCATAACTATCATGATAGAATTGCTCTTTCATTCCCGAGACTAATTTGATAGCAAGCTCAGAGGAGGAGGGGGATGTGAACAGTTCTGGCACCATCCAAGCTGATACTGTGTCTCTCGCTGGAAGAAAAAAATTCTCCCATCTCCTGATGAACAAACGCCAATCCCCAGCTTCCTGCTAAATCCCACTTCTAGTAGTGGGGGCTGTTTAGTTGGTGTCCTTAGTACATATTAACAATAAATAAAGCTTCAATAAATATGCAAAGCAAAAACTAATTTAAATTGACATTTGTGCCGGGTGGGGTGAGAGAGAGTCCGTTACACCATAAAGTGATTTAGGATATATTACCTCGGGCATCTGCATTACAAATTTACCTCTCATTACAGCCATGTTAACGGGAAAAGGCAGCTTCTCAACAACATTCAAGGCAGAGTTTATTAGCATAAATTTGCATAATAATTAGCTCTGCAGCAAGCAAAGGCTGTCGCGTCTTTCAAACAGGCAACAACCAATGTCAATTTTCTGTGCTTCCCTCCTTGTCCCTGTTCTGTCTAAAGCTCCTGGAACCCTCTTGGCCCTTCTTCTGCTAGTTGCTAAATTGCCCACTATGGCTCATTTAAGCTCAGGATGTCACAATCTCTACCCAGCTTGGCGGATACCAGTGTCCACCTGGGGATGTGGGTGTGACTAGAGCCTGGCCAGCAATTCTCCTGCCTGTGAGCAAAAGGGCATGGCTACAAACATTACCATTCACTTTCAGACAGGCCCACACTGCAGAGATACACAATGGTGGGGTTGATTCCTAACGAGGGTGTAACCGAAAGTAATATTTAGTTGATTTTTAGACTGCATAAATCTGTGTTGTTTATCAGCAATTTCCTTTATAATTATGTTGTGTCTAAGCTAATATTATAATTAGTTCCCACTGCCTGGGCTCATGCTGGCTGGGTGGTCAGGGCAGACAGCTGAAAAGACAAGAATAAAAATTATACTACAGATGACGCCAAGGGAAAGAGCGACTGAAGGCTGACTGATGTCAGGACCCTAGACTCCGTCAGGGTCATGAGGTCGGCAGGAGAGGTCATATCCTAATCTCAATGTTTCTGCTAACTTAGGGGCAGCCATTGATCTTCTCAGACACAAGACACATCATCCTTTTCCAGTATACCAGGCCCCTTCCCACCCAATAGATAACTATGGATGTTCACTGACAAGGGGAGCTAAGGAGAGAAAAAATTGGTCCCCCTATGGGTACATTCTCAAAGGGCCAACAGACAGGATGTTTTAAAATATACTGCTGATATGTTTCATATCTAGGCTGGGATATGCCAGTAAGAGTAAGACTAGGCTTTCCCCATCCAAGCACATTGAGACAGGTGAGGACAACCAAAGATTTCACTATACTTTGAAGAAACCAGCTAAAAATCAGACATCCAAGTGTGTGTGTGTGTGTGTGTGTGTACGCATCGTGTATATGATTCTTCACATATACTTATAATTCTTATTTGGCTATATTTGTGTGTGTGTAGGGGGCGTTATTGTGCAGGACTCATAGACAAGATCCATTTTCACAGTTCAGTAATGTTAAAAGTATCGTTTATTGAGCATTTACTGCATGGGAGATGTTTTTTAAAATCAATCCTCATGTTGTCCCTAAGAGGTATTATTCATGTTTAGATTTGTGAAATGAAGTTTTGTTTTGTTTTTTTATTCCAAATCACACATTCTATCAAAGGAATAGCAAGGGCTTAAGAAGGCCCCAAACCCCAACTAAACCAAAACAACCCTCCTGGCCTAGGAGTCAGATTATGTGCTTACGTGCTGGTGGTACCTGTTGTATGCTGTGGGAAAGTCACTCCCAGAATCTCAATTTTCTCAAATGTAAACTGTAGATAACAGAGAGATGTCAGAGGTGGAAGGAGAGCTTTATTGTCCAGACCCATTAGTTATTTATTTTTAAAATGATGGAAAAAAAAAATTAAGACTCTTTTGTAGTATTGCTAAGTATTTGAGTTCCTCTCTAGGAAAATGCAGCTGTAAATATTCATTCAACACTCCAAGGACAGAGCACTTGTGGGCCCTGAGTACACACCTTCTATCCCTAAAATCCAACAAATCCAAGAGTTGATCGTCCTGAGATAATCAAATCTTCTCATTTTATAAATGTGCAGAAAGGGTAAAATGCTTGCCCACAGTCACAGAGTGAGTAAGTGGGTCACAACTGCATGTCCAGGGCAGCCAATATCCGTAGTCACTCCATATCCCTATGAGAACATGTGCACTACTTCATGGCATTCAGATCAGGACAAAATAAAGTTATTCAACGGAAAGTTATAAACCACTTGTTGGGCTCGGCGTCTGTGGCTCAACGGGCTAAGGTGCCAGCCATGTACACCTGAGCTGGCGGGTTTGAATCCAGCCCCGGCCCACCAAACAACAATGACGGCTGCAACCAAAAAATGGCCAGGCATTGTGGTGGGCACCTGTGGTCCCAGCTACCCGGGAGGTGGAAGCATGAGACTCGCTTGAGCCCAGGAATTGGAGGTTGCTGTGAGCTGTGATGCCATGGCACTCTATCCAGGGTGACAGCTTAAGGCTCTGTCTCAAAAAAAAAAAAAAAAAAAAAAAAAGAACACCTGTTGAAGGGTGAGATGGGGAGAGATAGATAATAAGCACTTATTCTTTTAACGGTGATAAGATCCTAAAACTAAATAATGACAGGTTTATAACTTTATGAAAATACTAAAACCAAAAATTGTACACTTCCCAATGGTGAATTTTATGGTATCTGAATCATATCTTAAAGTTGTTTTTTTTTTAAAAATCTACTATGCCAATCACTCAAAGTGCTGTTAAAGAACTTTTGCGTTTAAGGAAATAAATGAGAAACTGAACATTTAAAATAATTCAAAGGCAATGGCAGCATAATTCTCCTCTAAGTTTTAAGGAGGACCACAAGTAACTAGTAAGAGAAAATAGAAAAACAAGGTCTGGTTAACCTGACCAAAATGAATAGATCACTGATTTATACCTACAACTGTCACCCAAAGGAAAAGCACATCCTCAGACTTCTACTTATATCTAGTGACTGCTTGACGATCAGATATGAAATTAGTCTATAAAGTATAAAATGTATTTTGGATCTACTCTATTATTACCAATGAGAGAATTAGAACTCACTGTCTATTAGGGAAGAGTTAAATGCTAATGGTGCTGAATTGTCTCTTATTGCTGGGCTGGTCTGGACAGGGGACAGAGTGGTGTGCCGTGGAGCAATCAGAGACAGGTGTTCACGTGGCCTTGGGACTTCACACACCGCCGGCAAACATTCCCTCAAAGACACGGAAGTTCTAAGGACCAAAGCACGCATTACAGAGATCTGGTGTTAACTGGCTTTAGGACTCAGAATTCACTGATGCCGCACATCTCAGCCTAGAGAGCAGAGCCTGAGACAAGGGTTCGTGTGAAGACAGATTATTTGTGGTTCTGTTTTATCTCCTTATTTGTATCAATTTAAGGGTTACAAGTGAAGGTTTGTTACATGGACATGTTGTGTGGGGGTGAAGTCTGGATTTTGAGCATATCAATCGCTGGAGTAATGGGCCCTGTCTCCATTAATTCATCTCTCACCATCCAGTCCCTCCCACCTCCCCATGCTTCTGAGTCTCCAATGTCTATTATACCACACTCTATGTCCCCTTCTAAGTAAGAATATGCCATATTTTTACAGAAGTATGAACCCTAGAAGAAAGCAAAGCCAACACAAAGAGAAAAAAAGAGTCAGCCGCCATGCGGAAACTGAGGGTCAGGTGAGGCTCTGTCCTGCCCAATCCTTCTGCGAAATCTGTAAGATGCAGCTCAAAAGTAGGTGTCTGTGGGAACGACAAAGAAGAAGGCATCCTCCATCCCCACTCGCCCTGCTTGTGAGGGCTTGCTCACTGTCCTGGACTCAGGTTAATATCTGAGGGTTCCAGAGTTTTCTGCAGGCATCAGCTAAACTCCAGGGCAGACAAGCCAGTCCAGGCCAGGTGAGATGCTCTGGGTTTACCTCTGTGAGTAGCATGACATGGCAGCATTGGCTGCAATGGGAGGATGGAAGTGAGTAGGGCACACAGGTGAGGGAGATGACGGATTTCCAAAGACCACTGGGACCCAAGGAAAGCAGAGCCAGTAGCTATCCTAGCTGGACTCCAACAACGGAAACCCAAGGCCTCCCAGAAGGAGAAGGGGGCCCCTCTTGCACCACTCAAATTACTTGCCCAGGAACAGAAGTCAGTACTGAACCTGCCATTTACACAACCCACCCCAGACTCTGGACCACAGCTTTTTGGAGGGTGAGGAACTATGCCAGCCCCCTCATCCCTGAGTTCTCAGCATGCAGAGCCGAGCCTGCCACATGACAGGCTCTCCGGGACAGCTTGTGCACGTAAGTCACCTTGTCATCAGGGCTGTGAAATATCTGCTTGTCCTGATATCCTGACCCTCACCAACACTTTTGCTCAGCAATCACAAGCAACTGCAATAAAAAGCTACCATTCATTAACCCAGACACACCACTGTGTACTTCATATATTTCTATATATTATCTCATCAAAAACTCACAAGACCCCTTCCAGGAAGAGCAATGAATTATCATACTTGTTTTGTGCATAAGAAGCAGACTTAAGATATTGCCCCAAGCCGGCAGAGGTTGCCCAGAAAGGATTGAAAACCGCTTTGACTTATTCCAGAACGTATATTCTTAAATATTAATTCATTCCCCAACCCCTGCCATCCATTCTCTACATGAATGACTCCAGTAATGGGAATCTCATTCATTATTTGCCTAGATAACTTGCTCAATCTTTAGAGAGCCCTTGGGGCCATACGGAATAAGTCGATCTACATTTCTTTCCCTCAATATGCAAATCTATTTGAAACATCTATATCTTTCTCAGGCTCATTTCAAATGATAACCTTTTATTTTTCTAAGACCACTAAGTAAAAGAGCTACTTTTCTTCCCTGACATCTGGCTTCAGACCTTATATCTGGGGTTAATGCATCACATATGAGCTAGACTAGAAGAGTCTGGTCTTTAGCTAGACCTCTAAAGGCCCTTCTGATTCGGAGACTTGGGCTCTTAACCAATGGTGGCCTGGAACTTTACTTTGGTTGCCAGGAGGTTTGGGGTTTCCACAATTCTACTCTCCATTTCTGGTATGAGTTAATTATAATATATTTCTCTGCGTTCTAACTCTTTTTGTGGGAACAAGAGTTAGTCCTTAGCTGGAAGGTGAGCAAACGTAGACTTATGGGGCCAGACTTTAGAAGTCCTTGGGTTCCTCTCCCAGGAAGAAAGAAGTTTAGGCCTGGGGAAGCAAAGGATACCTGCTAGCTAGTCAGCACTCTTGCCCCCAGGGTCTCTATGGAAGATTTGGTTCACAGACTGTGAGCCATGGGATAGACTTGCTGTTGTTAATCTAATTTGTTTATTTACTCTTGAAAACATGGGATGAGTAATATTAAATATGGCCCTCTCTGTGATCAAGCATCATTATCCAATCTCTTTGGGGGATCATATTTCTAAACCCTTTAAATTCTGGTACAGGTGAAAGCAAAGCTATCAGAAGTCATATCTTTCAGCCTTATTTTCAAAAACTGTCAATACTGAAGCCCAGAGTTTGATCACCATGCGCAGAATCATACCCCATTATCCCTGGCTATCCACCAACATACTTAGTCACAGGCATCCTCAGCTCATATGGAAATGGTACCTGGGTGGCTCGGCACCTGTAGCATAGTAGTTATGGCACCGGCCACATACACCGAGGGTGGCAGGTTCAAACTCAACCTGGGCCTGCTAAACAACAATGACAACTGCAACAAAAAATAGCCAGGCATTGTGGTGGGCATCTGTAGTCCCAGCTACTTGGGAGGCTGAGGCAAGAGAATTGCTTAAGCCCAAGAGTTTGAGGTTGCTGTAAGCTGTGATGCCACAGCACTCTACCGAAGGCAATATAGTAAGACTCTGTCTCAAAAAAAACAAGAAAGAAAGAAATGGTACCTAGGGCACATTGTTCCACTGAGTAGAGGAGAGAGCAGAGAGGGAGAAGGCAGCAGTGGATTCGACGTCAACTTCTCAGGTGCCTCCACTCCTTCCCGTCAGCCACAGCTACATTTTGTCACAGAACAAACAGTAGGTATAGTTTGCTTCCCCCACCTCCCTCTCTTTCTTAAAGTAGCTGCAAGAGTGGAAATATTGACAGTGACAGATATCAGAGGTGACTGTAGGATCGATATTTCTATGACATTGTCAGGATTGGTTTGGCAATCTGCTATGTGCTCACCAGCCTTTTATTACCAGGTCAAACAGAAGCCACGTTTCTCCAAAAACAAAACTGAGATAAGGGTCACTGGCTCTCAGAGCCTTCTCCTTAATACAGCCTTCCCCTGGGCAAGGTTCTGCAGCAGGTGAATCCCTTAACTCCAGAGGCCTGTGGAAGGACAGGATGCTATTCCCCAACCCGCTGAGGGGATTGCAGGTGTGGGACTGAGTGTTAACCAGATGTTGAGGGTTCAGATGCTGCCCAGAAGCTTCTCTGCTTCTCTGCTGCGAGGGCTTCTGCTCTGAAGCTCAGCATCCCCTCGAGTACGCACAGGCTTCTTTAATTGGCAGTGATGCATCTCACACCTGGGGCCCTTGAGAAAGTCTTGGCCAAGTAAAAGCACAACCCACCTGCTCTGGAGATTCTGACCACTTCCTCAAGAGGAGCAGCTTCGTTTGAGCAATCCCAGGACCCTCCCAGACTCGGAAGTGCACTTACTTCAGGAAGCTACAGACAAAGAACAGGAGCCCAGGCCAATGGCCACTTGGGCCCACCAAAGCCCATGTTCACGGATTCACAAATCTGTGTGGGAACCAGAAGGAACCTACAGCAATCGAAACTGCCACGCAAATCCCAACTAGCCTGTGGCTTTTTTCTTTTTCTTCAGTTGTTAAAACTGTAAACTTAATACATGAAATAACTTAATATACAATATCTAATGTCAATCCATAGTCTCTGCCTCTCCATGTACAATGATATTATTTTTTAAAATTTTAGAAATAGGCTGTGTATTTTTCCATAATTTATTGCTTGTGTAAACATATATAAAATATGTACATATTTCTTGTTTTGTTTTGTTTTTTCGAGACACAGTCTCACCCCTTCACCCCGAATAGAGTGCCATGGCATCATAGTTCATAGCAACCTCAAACTTTTGTGCTCAAGAGACCCTCTTGCCTCAGCCTTCCCAGTAGCTGGGACTACAGTTTCCCAGCAGAATGCTCTGCTAGTTTTTCTACTTTTAGTAGAGACAGGATCTCAATCTTGCTCAGGCTGGTCTTGAACTCCTGAGCTCAAGAAATCCACCTGCCTCAGCCTCCCAGAGTGCCAGGATTAAAAGCATAAGCCACCCTGCCCAGATATTTCTTGTTTTTTAGATACAGATAGGATGATGGAATATATATTATTTTATACTTTCTTTACTTAATATTTCCCAGACCTGCTTTCAAGTCAATGCATATATACCTTTGGCAAACAAATTGGCTACTTCTGTCCAATTCTATATTTACTTTCCCAAATAATTTTCCCCTCCCCTATTCAAAGTATGTTTCTGTCTAAATTCCTCAGGTTTTCTGAGAAACAGGTAGTATCTGGGACAAACTGTTGACATTTCCCCACTTCCCTCTGCTGGGTAAACTTCCCTTGTGCACTGGTTCATTCACACTACCCACTCCTACCTGCAAAGAAGGTAGCCTGCAAAGACCCCAGGCTGTGGGGTCCTGTTTAATATGTGGGAATATTAAGGCCTCAGGAGGAGGCGTTACATAAAAATGTAGAGGTTCAGGCCAGAAATAGCTTTGAGTGTCATGAATACAAGTAGCAGTCCACAGAGAAACCCTCTCAGAGCACTGTCAGAAGGCTCAAATGAGACAATGCCCTAAAATCCCATGCAAATGCAAGTCGTCATCTTGTCATCATCATGATCATCGTCATGATTATCATCATTGTCATCATTGCCGTCATTACCATTATCATTGTCATAGTTTCATCATCATCACTGTCAACATCACCATCATTGTCCTCATGGTCATCATCATCATTGTCATCATCACCATCATTATCAATTATCATTGTCATAGTTTCATCATTGTCATTGTCATCATCATCATCATGGTCATCATTATTGTCATCATTTTCATCATGGTCATCATTGTAATCATTGTCATCAACATTGTCATCGTCATCATTGTCATGACCATCATCATTTTCATCATTGTCATTACGGTCGTAATCATCATCATGACCCTCATCATCATTGTCATCATGGTCATCATCATTATCATCATCATCATCATCATCATGACCATCATCATCATTGTCATTATGGTCATCATCGTCGTCATCATCATCATTTTCATCATCCTCATCATGGTCATCATGAAGTGCTGAGGCTCAGAGAAGCCAACTAACTCTCAAAGCTGGCCAGCAGGCTGATGATGGAGCAGAGTGAAAACCCATCTCCTGGGTCTCACTAGGAATCCTCTGCATTTCCACACACTCATTTCAGCACTTCTCTTCCATCAAGCAGGTGGAGATTCAAATGACATAGATTTTAATTCTCGCACCAACTCCAACTGATATGTATATATATATTTTTTTCTTTTTTTGAGACAGAATCTCATTCAGTCACTCTGAGATAGAGTGCTACGGTGTCACAGCTCACAGCAACCTCAAACTCATGAACTCAAGTGATTCTCTTGTCTCAGCCTCCTGAGTAGCTGGGCCTATAGGCACCTGCCACAATGCCTGGCTTTTTTTTTTTTTTTTTTGAGACAGGGTCTCACTCTTGCTCAGGCTGTTCTCTAACTCCTGAGCTCAGGCAATCCACCTGTCTCAGCCTCCCAGAGTGCTAGGATTACAGGTGTGAGCCACCACACCCAGCGTTGCATGATATTTAAAGGCTAATGGGGGGCAAAGGCTTTATGACCCTTAACGATGGCTGGAGGTAAGGCAAGAGGTAGCACACGGAACTCATTTTCCCGGCCCCTATTCAAACTACCTGCAACAGGTGGCTGATGCCTCATCTCTGAAGGAATCCTGCATCAGACAAAATCACTGGTTTCTGTAAAGCAAGATCCAGTGTCTGTCAGAATCTCAGTTCCCCAGGGTGATGCTAAGGAAACTGGACAGGGTCAACTTCTGAGTTTTGTTCACACCTTTGCAAACTAGTTAAGAACTGCACCTGGCTTGGATATCAGGAGGGCTAGGCTTGCCCAAGGGCATACCAAGAAGAAATCTGTGCCCCACCAACCAGAAGAAAAGGTACTGGGGGTGTTTCCAGGACTGGACATCCAATCACATGGAATCAGGTTCAAGCTTTACAGTTCTGCCCTCATTTTCCCTGCAGGGAAAAGTCAGAGTGGGAAGTAGAAGGGACTCCGAAGTCATGAGTCAAATGAAGCAAGCTCCCTACTAACGTACACTTGCAAAACTGGATTCTGTACAGTTTTAAGAGTGAAATGTGAAAAGTGAAATTATAAAATCAACAGGGGAAAATGTCAGAGCATGTCTTTGTGAACTAAGACTAGGGAAGAATCTCTTGAATGTCTATAAATAACTTCAAAAGCAAAAAGCACAAGGAAAAATTGATGACTGCAGATGACAGAATTAAGGGTCTCTATTCAATGAAGGAAACAGGAGAATTGTTTTAACAGCTCATTGGGAGAAGAAATTTGCAATGAGTAAAATAGCTCAGAAATGAATACTTTGCCGCTACAAAAAACAAAAACTTCAAATCAATGAAAAAAAAAAGACTCCTAATGGAATACATGCAAAAGATAGGAACAGACAATTTAAATATAAAACTCAGGACAACTGCCAAGGAGACACCTGTGCTTTTGGTGTCTCCTTCACTTTACATACACTCATTCACCTTGCCCCCCGGCGGAAGGGACTGTATTCATTCGTTTCCTGGCCAAGCAACCCATACACCTATATATACCCTAAGGCTAAAGGCCTAAAGGAGGAGACAGGGAAAGACCCGGAGAGGAATGGAGAGAGCTTCTCTCTCCCCACTTGAATTCTCTCCCTCTACCAGGAGCTTTAGTGTTTTCTGTATTCTTTTCTGTAAATCAATTCTGT
>CAUYRH010144019.1:0-14398 GCA_963574655.1 Perodicticus potto
TTTTATGTTTACCTGGATGGCGCTGGAACATATTCTTCATAGTAAAGTATCCCAAGAATGGAAAAAAAAAGTATCCAATGTACTCAATACTACTATGGAATCAATATATAATCACCTACACATTCATACGAATGGTAAAACATAACTATAGCCCAGAAAGTAGGAGGGAAGAGGAGAGAAAGGGGAGGAAAAGGAAGGGGGGAGGCCAGGAGGAGAGAGGATATTTGAGGGGACCTCACCTAACGTGCATAATGCAACGGCACATTTCAAAACTATTAAGAAAAGAGTATAATTGTTTTACCACGACAAATAGGTAACCGACGTGATGGATGTGTTAATTAGTTTTATGTAAACATTTCACATGGTATATCAAATCAGCACACTGAACCCCATAAACGCATTAATGTATATAGTTATGATTTAATAAAAAAGGCTTTATTATATAATATAGATCTAGTGGTTATGAGAAAAATATGAATGTAATACAACAAATTGAGTTTAGATTATAACAATTCTATTATCTTGTCCAAAAAGGAAGCGAGAGTATAGCTGGATTTTTAACACTAAAAAGTTTGAAATGTATCTTCTGTACATTGGCATATCCCGGGAAGGTATGGAGTTGGTTACACTGCACGTGAAAATATCCTAGCGCAGTATAATTTTTTATTACAGAGCTTTATAAAGCATCCTCTCCTGAAAGAGGGCCTATACAGTGCCTAGTGCTACATGTAGTGGCTAACTCAGATCTTTTCACTTTCATAAAAAGGTTTTGGGAATGAAGCTAATAGTCTATTTACCAAATTAAATTAGTAATATTGTCTGCCGCAATGCTGGGGGCCCACCTACCGACCAGACTGCAGATAAGTTGCTATTCATATGCTCAAATCAAGTGCCATGCATATTTCTAACTCATTGTCAAAGCAACTGTGTATACACACAAAAGGATAGAAGAAAACGAACAAGCAGTCAAAAGTGATTATAGGCAACTTTAACAATACATGATCAGGGCGGCACCTGTGGCTCAAAGGAGTAGGGCACCGGCCCCATATGCCGCAGGTGATGGGTTCAAACCCAGCCCTGGCCAAAAAATACTGCAAAAAAATAAAAATAAAAAACAATACATGATCAGCCATTTATTGACAAACATTTGATTTGGAACTCACTTATCTCTTACAACTCAAGGTTTGGCAGGAGTAAAGAATTTCCTGGGATTCTCTTACGAATGTCCAGAAGTGATGGATCAAAGTTTTTGGCCTCAGGGTTACAGTGATAGCAGCAAAACAAGCCCAGCAGCTGATGTGCCCTGAGTGTTCACCATGTGCCAACAGATTCTACAGTAGGCTGAGTGAGGAATCGGGCCCTATGCCCTATAACCTGCAAATGTTATTGTTTTTGCAAAAAGGATCTTTGCAGATGTGAGTTAAGAATCTTGAGATGGGAAGATCACGGTTGATTATCTGGGTGGGCACTAAATACAAACACACGTGTCTTATGAAATAGAGGCCCAGGGAGATTTGGTAGACAGAAGAGGAGGCAGAAATGTGATCACAGAGGTAGAGGTTGGAGTGATGTGGTCACAAATCAAAAAGGTATGCTGACGGCAACCAGAACCTCAAGGGGGCAAGAACATGTTCCTCTCTGGAGCCTCCAGAAGGAGTGAGGCCTTGCCGACACCTTGATTTTGGCCCAGTGCTATTGATTTTGGACTGTTGGCTTCCAGAACTTTAAGAAACAAAGAAAATAGTTATTCTACTAAGCCAGCAAGTTTTTGGTAATTTGTTATAGAAAACTAAATTAAGCCTCCAAACGTGGAACTAATACGCTAATATACTGCTGAACTTTGGTTCATTCCTTCCTAAAATTCCCAAAGTATCTTTGTTCTGTGGGGGCAGCCGGGGGTAAGAGTAACACCACGAAGTCATCTCTGCAATGTGAAGCATCATCTGCTGACAGTTCTGCAAAATCCCTTCCATTGTCAGCTCTACCTACTTACAAGTGGGAACTGACACACAGGGACCGTGAGTCAGGTCCTGCTTTGAATGCCTCGTTTCCCCACTCAGTGAAGTTTCTTAAATACAGTAAGTCCTCACTCAATGTTGTTGACAGGTGCTGGGAGACTGACATTAAGTAGGATGACACGGAACGAAACCAATTTCACCATAGGCCAGTTGATAGAAACCAGAGGTAAAGTTCTTACAGTGTATTTCCGGTCACAAAACACCACCAAACTTCTCAATAATGACCCAAACACTTCTCATGTTAAACCTCGAAACACACGTGTGCTCTATATACATTTAAGAGAAATGAATAAAAAACAAGGAAGATAATTTACTGGTGTATTCCACTTAGGCCTTGCGGGGTGGCCGGAGTCTGGCTAAGGCAGGTCGGGGGCAAAGCAGAACCCCACCCTGCTCTCCATTGCAGGTAGCACTCACACTCACATCCACGCACACTCAGCCGAGGACTGTGTAGACGCGCTCAACGCGCACGTCTTCGGGATGTGGGAGGAAACCAAAGCAACCAGAGAAAACCCAGGCAGACGCGGGGAAAACTGTGAACTCCACACAGCCCGTGGCCCCAGCCAGGAATAGATTTATTTATTTTTTCACCAACATGATAAGAAAAAGACACTGAAGGAAAGACGTTACTCGAGGATCTGCGGTATAGAACTAGAAATGCTTGTTCAGCATGTTTCTTTTTTTGGCTCATATCATTCATTTATACATTTCTAATCCACTGATAATTAAAAACATCTGTGAGTGTAATCAAGGCGAAAGTCATGGATCTTTTATTTCTTTTTGCCAGAAGATTTTCAAGATCTTGTTATATGTGAGGCATTGGCTTAGGAACTAGAGATTAAATGATAAACATGACACTTTTTTTTTCTTTTTGTGGCCAAGTCTCACTCTGTTGCCCTGGATAGTGCTGTGGTGTTGGCCTAGATCACAGGAGCCTCGAACTCTTGGGTTCAAGTGATCCTCCTGCCTCAGCCTCACAAGTCACTGGCACTACGTGTGCGCACCACAATGGCTGGCTAATTCTTTCTATTTTTAGTAGAGATGGGGTCTCACCCTTGCTCAGGCTGCTCTCTAAGTCCTGAGCTCAAGGGATCCTCCCACCTTGGCCTCCCAGAGTGACAGGACCCAGGATAATATGATACATTCCTTGACCTCACTTAAATTCTTGTTTAGATGCAAAGAAATATTATCAAGTCACAAGCAATACAAATCAAAGTACAGAAATGCCATAAGGAGAGGACGGAGACAAGGCTGACATTTAGATTTCTGGTTTAGGTGACGGAAAAAAATAATGATGCCATTTACTGACGTGGGAACTGCCGGAGGAGGAGGAGGAGATTCAGGAAGAATGATAGGTAGCTGCGGAGCATTCACAGGGAAAAATGGGGCTGACATTAAGGAGAGAGAAGTTACAGGTTTTGGAATTATCTGGACACTGAGGATGATCAAAGTCCTAGGAATGGAACTGATTGTCCCTGAACAAGGTCTGATGGGACAAAAAAAAAAAAAAAAAAAGAAACTAGAAATAGTACAGAGCTAATAAAGCATATGACATATCAAGAGAATGACACCTGACCTAATTTGAGACTTAAAACGGGTGTCATGGGAGAAAAACTAAAAGTCAACTGGGTCTATCCAATGAGGATGGATAGGAATTTTGAATTTTTATTTTCATATGAGCTGAGTAATAGAGGTTTGGATTAGGGGACAGACGGGGTCCAGGGTAGTGTGTAGGATGGACTTCGGAGACAAAAGAAGGATTTAGTTGTAAGGTTAATGTGATGACCAGGAGGAGAGGCAATGAGGGCCTGAGAATTGTTTTATTTATTTTTGATTTAATTTAATTTATTTATTTTGAGATAGAGTCTCACTTTGTTACCCTTGGTAGAGTGCTATGGTGTCATAGCTCACAGCAACCTCACACTCTTGGGCGCAGGTGACCCTTTTGCCTCAGCCTCCTGAGCAGCTGGGACTACAGGTACCTGCCACAACATCCAGCTGGTTTTAGAGATGGGGTCTCACTCTCACTCAAGCTCATCTCTGAACTCCTAAGCTCAGGCAATCCACCTGCCTGGGCCTTCCAGAGAGCTAGAGTTACAGGTGTGAGCCACTGAACTTGGCCCTGAAGAATTGTTGTAACATTATGTACATGTGTGTATTTTCCTCCAAATTTTCCAAATAAAATTGGTATCAAAGTGTTTATTCTGAGTGTTAATTTCTGCATTTAAGTGCTTGCATTTTATATGGAAAGGTGGAAAGAGAGGAAGCTGATATGTCATGAGAAAAAGTGTGGTGTGTGGCCTGACCCAGTTTATTTATTAAGAACTTTGTGGAAGCAGGATTGGTAGGATAGCCCTGATGTATCCTGGCAGTGGAGAGGAAAGTTAATAATAACCATATGAACAGTGGCTGCTCACCCAGTGTGTTGCTAAGGGCCAGCAAGAAGTGAATGAAAAGAATTATTCTTTTGTTCCCTTTATGGAGATGCTGACAAATGAATTAAGTTTAACTCAATGAACCACAAAGCCTAAGGGTAACAGTTTTATTTGCTTTTTGAAAGTCCCTGCTGAGCTGATGTGGGTTTTGGGGATAATTCCTTTGACCTTGAAGTTCTTAATGTCATTCTCAGACTCACCAAAGAGTTAGTAAGGTCTTAGGAATATTCTAGAAAAAGCACCCCAGTTTCTGTACAGAACTGGGATGATTTCTGAAATATTACTTTAGAAAATTGTGTGAAACAGTGGAAATATACTCTTTGGAGTTTGACAGACCAGAGTTTGAGTGCCATTTCTACCACTCCATGACCCTAAGAAAATTAGTCTATTTAAGCCTCAGGCAAAAATGGAGATACTAATAAATTTCATTAAAATTTAATAAAATAATATATGAAAAACTCTCAGTGCCTGAAATTAAATAGATAAATATTAGTGGCCACCCATTTTTAAGGCATATGTTGGGTAGAAAACTTTGGAGAAGGAAGTCAATCTGGGGAAAATGGGAGAAAATTTCTTAAAAAACAAAATTTAAAATTTTGTTAGGGTTACTGGATGTGCCTAATTTGATACAACTCTGTCTAGAGCCATTTTCTTTTACAGAAATCTTCAAATATTTTTAATCAGCAGGTTTTCTCCTAACTGCCATTCAACTCTTGTTGGAAGATACAGAGCTATAGGTGTTTAAACTAACATAATCTCTTTCCAGTGTAGACTGCAGGGTACTTTAACCTACTGTGTATGCAAGGTAAATAACTCCTAATATGAAACAACAAACAAAATGCATGTCTAATCAATTTAGAGAAAAATTTAGGAGGCCCCATAAATATGTTTTCCTAAATGCACGCAGCCTGCCAACTTGCCTCATTTTAAGAGTTGCTATAACAACCAGAAGTCCTCTCTACAGCCTTGGCACTCCACATTCTTAGATCTTTTAATAGGAAATATCATTATCTTGTTTGGGCCTGTTAGCTCAATTATTTAAAGCATGGTACTAGTCAAGCCAAGGTAGAGTATTCAAAAGTATACATTAGCAACAAAATTCTGTCCATGGGCCTCTTCCAAGGCAACTTATTCATTCATTTAATTCATTCATTTAAAAATATTTATTGAATGTCTGCCATGTGCCAGGCTCTGTTCTAGGTGCTAGGAATAAATCAGGGGGGAAAAATAAACAAAACCCAACCCAGACCAAAAAAAAACAAAAACAACTAGAGTTAAAACCAAATCAAAATAAAAAATAAACAAACAAAAAACAACCCCAAATCAGCCACACAAAAGTAATAAAGGAAAAAACAATTAAAAGCACCTGTTTTTAATGATGCCCACAGTCTGTTGTAAGGGCTAGGGACAGGGACAGATGCTAAAAAAGCAACAAATAAATATACATGTAGAGAAACATGTAGGTGATAAATACAATAAAACAAAGCAGGGTAAGGGCGCAGGGTCTATGTTAGAGTGACAAGAAAATGCTTTTTGGCATTTGAGCAGCAATTTGGACAATTTGATAAGAAAAGTGGTAGGTAACTTATAGAAGAATGTTTTAATCGGAAGACCCTGAGTTAGGAGTGTGCTTGGCTAGATATAGAGCACCAAGGACACCTGTATGGTTGGAGTGATGCTCAGGGGAAGAATGGTAGGTAATGAAACCAGCAAGGCAGAGAGAACCTGTTAATACAAGGTCTCGGAAGCTATTGTAAAGATGGTAGATTTTGTTATGAGTGAAATGCAGAGTTCTGAGTAGAAGAGGAATACAATCTGACCTACATTTCAGGAAAGATCACTTTGGCTCTAGAGACTATAGAAGGTCAAGGAGGAAGGGGGATCGGTCAGGAAGCTATTGCAATTATACAGGGAAAGGCTAGGATGGCTTAGAGCAGGTGGTAGTGCTAACAAATCCTCAGACTCTGGATGTTTTTAAAGGTAGAGTCAGTGGAAATAAATGTGAAACATGAGAATGAATTCAAAGAAGATAACATCTATTAACTATTAGTATTACTATTAACTATTACTATTGTTAACTAGAAGATAACATCTATTAACTATTACTATATATATATTTTTTGAGACAGAGCCTCAAGCTGTCACCCTGGATAGAGTGCTGTGGCATCACAGCTCACAGTAACCTCCAATTCCTGGGCTCGAGCGAGTCTCCTGCCTCCGCCTCCCAAGTAGCTGGGACTACAGGTGCCCACCATTTTTTGGTTGCAGCCATCATTGTTGTTTGGTGGGCCTGGGCTGTATTCAAACCCACCAGCTCAGGTGTACGTGGCTGGTGCCTTAGCCTGCTGAGCCACAGGCACTGAGCCAATTATTACTATTGTTCACTAGAAGATAACATCTTCAACCCTACCCCCAGGTAGACTGAAAAAATAAAAGCAGGTACAACATATTTGACTGTGTGTAAGGTAGAACCTAGAAGAATTCTGGCCATGTGAATTTTGAGATTTCTGTGAGATATTTAAGTGGATATGTCAAGTAGGCAATTGGATATAAATAACAGAATCTCTTTATAGATTTCAGAGCTCAAGGAAGAGGTCTAGGCTGAAGATGTAATTGTGAGAGCCAACAATTGATAGATCTAATATAGGGCCATGAGTCTGAAAGAAGTGACCTAGGGACTACAAGTAGATAGAGAAAAGAATGAGGCAAAGGACTGAGTTTTGGGGTAACCCAATGTTAGAGCAGAGAAAGATGAAGGACCAACCAACCTTGCTGGTGGAGAGAATGAGAAGACCTGGCCAGCAAGGAAGAAGAACCAAGAAATAACACGAGTGTCAAAAGAAAATTAATTCAGGATAGAGGAATTTATCACTTGAATCAAATACTGGCCAACAGGCCACATAAGATCAGGGCTGAGAATTATAATTGAATTCGGCAATGAGGAAGTCATTGGTGACTGTATTTAGAGCAGTTTTGGTAGCGTGATAGGAGAAAATATCTCTTGTTAAAGACAAAAGACAGAAGGGGAGATAGTGACCACTGATAGATCTTTTACGGAGTTTTGCTGTAAAGGGAGCTTAACAACTGGCAAATAACTGGAGGTGACATGGGTAAATTGAGTTTTAAAAATTCAATTGAGGACTTATTATATATTAACATGCTGAGGAGGATAATCAACAGAGAGGGGAAAACTGATGATGTGGGAGACAGAAGGGAAACCTTTGAGTAGAGAAGAGGGGCCCCATAGTTCATATTTCCTCCATCCATTCCACAAAGTTGAACAGGCTTCTACCATGTTCCACATACGTGTACACAGCTAAGGATGGGAAACAGATACAAATAAAACAGGGTTTCTATCTACTAGATAGATTATTATTATTATTATTTTTTTTTTTGAGAGGGGAGGAATAGCATCTCATAAACTGACAATTCACATTGTGTATAGTAATGGTGTGTCAGAGAAATGTGACCAGGGCTCCTTCTGGGCGCTCTTCTGTATGCCATACTGATCTTGCACCACCCTGTTGCTGCAGGTCAAGATCCAAGATCTCCACTCCAATTGGACTAATTGGGATAAGAGTTCTGAGCATGAAGTGGTGCCATGGCCGCCCAGATGAAGTCCAGGTGACAGATTTAGGAAATGTTTGGGAGGTACAATCAGTCATGCTGGTGACTGATTAGCCTGCGGTAAGATAAAGCAGGAGACTCAAGGATAACTCCCAGCTTTCCCATATTTAGTTATGTAGAGGTGACGGTGCTGAGAAATTCTCAACAGGTGGCCTAGAGGGAGGAGAAGAAGAATCTGGGGTCTTCTGGTAAGACTGATAAATACCTGATATTTTCAAAAAGTTTTGAAAGGAGCCAGATATTTCTGTCTATGGAGAGAAAAAAATAAACCTTATCTCTATATGATATCACAAACATGAAAGAAAAATAAAAGATAGGAAAGACTGAGAAGAAGATTCTAGAATACTTTATGATACTATGTAAGAGATGTAAGAGAAGAAAACAACTCCCAAATCAAAAAATATAGAGAGCTCCTGGTACTGATGTCTTTATTTTTTCCATGCACAGTTTGAGAAATTTAAGGAAAATTAATTGAAACACAGGGTTGCACTTCACAGTGGTCCCAGACACGATAGGCCCTATGAAAATATTTGAATGGTCTTGGAGTTATGTGAGAAGAGAAGGTGGCTGATCCTGGTACCTTCTTGAAGCAGAAAGGTCATGGGGTCATGCTTGCTTTTCAAATTTTCCCACTCAAGTGCTCCCACTGCTAGAGGGATGACAGTGAGCACCTCAGATGGCAGATGAGGAAAGGGGGTGTGGTCTGAACTTGGAATCTGAATCATCAAGTGCAAACATGAACTTTAAAGCCTGGAGTTTCAATTTAACAGTTAAGCAACTTTTATATGTAATTCCATAAAATCTCCGTTTCTTTCATGAGAAAATAATGGAATCTTCTTTGCTTACCTTCCCTTGCTCTCAATCATTGAGTAAAACTTGTGAATTGGGAAGATATGTTTTATCTTATGACTTTGATTGTCTTTGCATCCTGCCACACAACTGTGGGTATGCTAAAAGACTAGGGGAGGGAGAAAGGATACAGAACCAAATTTCAGGAGGCCTGGATTACTTGGTTCCAGTTCTACACTTATTTATTTTTAAATTTTATTTGCATCCTACTTATTTCCAAGAGGAGTTTTTGGAGTCGTTGAGAGACTTTAAGAAAAATCATAAACATTCTGTGCTTTGATTTCCTTATTTATCAAAACAAGGGGGGTGGTTTTACACAATCTCAAAATTCCCTTCTGACAGATGAAAAGTCTAGCCCCTTTTGAGCCAAACAAAATATTAAAAGGGTTAGTGAATGGTGGTACCAAATGTAAATTAGCAGACTCAATTAACATTTTGGAAAAAAAATAGAATATTTCGCTAAGGTTTGAGTCATGATGGAAACTTTGGATTAAAAAAAAAACCCTAATGTTGGGAGATGATTAGAACTTAGAATCTAAGTTCTGACATGTGCTGTAAAAAGAGTTTATTTCCTGAGAAGTGGAATTGCAACTTTCTGCTGAAAGATATCAATTCTCCAAGGCACCCTCAGCAAGCCTACAGGCAAACTCCCACCTCTGAATAATTTGCCTGGAAAATATCACACTGGGATTGGGAGGCTGTATGTGGTGGGGGAAAGTTTCCTGTAGTTTCCTGAAGAAGAGGGCCTGCAATAGGGATGCTCACTGAGATGGCAAAGGCAATGTGATGCTAAGGGTTATCCTCTATTTATTTAACACCATCCCATTCTCAGGGACCTCTCTCACTTGCCTAATTTTTTTTTCTTAAAGCCTAACATGGATCATACTGATGCTTCCAGATTCTGAGACAGTTACAATGATCTAAACAGATTGCCATCATTTGTCAGAATTCACAAAGGAGAAAACAATTAACTATAAACCTCTCGGGAGGGGGGGGATGAAACCCTTCAAATCAAGAAAGCAAAGAGTGCATGATGCTTTATCCAACAAAAACTTACAAAAGTATGACATTCCTTTTAAATACAACACATCACCCTAACAGGGTTGCCTCCAATATGGAATTGTTTTCCTCTGTGAAGGAAGTCATTGGTAATACAAAATCAATAAGGATTGCTTTAGAAACTTGTCTGCACAAAGAAATGTGTTGTCTTGGAAATACTTGGCCCGCTTTCTTTGTCTCTAGAAACTTTGTGGACCTGATAATCCTTTACATGGGTGTTTGGGTGTCTTTAGGTCTCTAACTCTGTTCCATACAACTATCAGCAGATGGTTGAGAAGACATTCTAGGTCTCCAACTCTGTTCCATACGTCTATCAGCAGATGGTTGAGAAGACATTCTAGTTTGACCATACCTGTCTTTTGCCCACAAAGATCATTCTTCCTTTTATAAAATGGAATCCTCTTTGGCTGAGCCAAAGAATGAACACAATTTATTTGGAAAGATGCATAAAATGTATTATAAAAGACACTATGTGTGAGCCACATGTTGAAAACTAAAAACTAACATTGCCTACATAGAAATTCTAAGTTCTTCAGCCAGTTGGTTGAATGACCATGGGCAAGTCACTTAACCTCTCTGAATCCATTTTTTCATCTTTATAAAATGAATACTTATAAAACTTTCTTGACCCATGGGATTAATTAGTTAAAAACCACAAAGTAGCTGCATACTCTGAAAAAGGCTACTTCAAACTTTAATATTCTATAAATAGCACTGTGGTTTGCCCTATGGAAGAGACAGCATCATTAGTGCCCTGTCTCAGCTGCATGGTTGGTGAAATTAGGACACAGACCATGACTGGGCTGCCCAAGACTCTGAGTCAGACTATCAGGCAATACGGAAGGAAGTCTTTCTCTAAGAGCTCATTATTTTCTATTAGACTGCTGTTGCGCACCCTTAGAATTGAGGTGGAGCCCTTGGCTACCCTGACGGCGAATTTGAACCTGTTTGAATGACTCTAAGGATTTCAGTCAATAATCAGGAAGTGGACTGTTCATCTGTACGTTGCTCACAAATTGGCTGAAATAAATCCTCAACACTTGATTTTCTGACCTGGTTCCCAGCCACTCAGCACCGGCCTATGGTTTAGCATTATGTGAAATTTTCCAGTCTACCGGGTAGAAGTAATTCAGTCCCGCCACTGTTAGTGATAGAAAGGAGACAGTATAGAGACAGGATCCAAGAAAACAAGAAAAGTCCCAAGGCTTAGGAGAAGTGTAATTGTGTGGTAGTAAGGCTGAAGAAACTGAATTTGAGTTGATTGAGAAAGCTAAAGATAGACTATGCCAGAGAATGCAGCCACTCTTTGGCTGGGAGCTTGAAGGATGGTTAAAGAATAGAATGCCCTGTGTTTAATTCTTCTGGGCATGATCAGGTAATGGCAGCAGGATAGGGGGCATTTCAGGGCCAGGAGAGGGGGCCCCATCCTGCAGGGATGGAACAGGGGCCGAGGAACTGATTGAGTCACAGCAGCAGATAGAGAAGGTCTGAGGGTCAAGTATGGTGCTCATGCAGGGTATAGCAATAGCAGAGCATGGCTGAAATAAATAACCTCACTGCTGACCAAAGTGAAGACACAGTTCAGTGTATGTGTGAGGATGGTATGGGATGGTGTTCCCTTCCCTCATGGTGAGGAGTCTGGGTTAGGCAATGCTCACAGTTCCAGACAGAAGGGCACACATCTGTCAATGGGGGGGGAGGGGGCAAACCATTGGACAACACTCTTGATGAGAAAGGTGCCATGTAGCAGGGGCAAGACTAAGACTCAGGGATGAGATAGGCCCTGAGTAATAGGACTAGATTCGCAGCAAATGTTATCTGATACATTGAGTTAAAGTTTATTAAATACATGCCACTTTAGGTTTGGTTTGGCCTTAAGAGTGTGGACCAAGTCTCGATCTTGAGGTAGAGAATAGTGATCCCAGCAGAGGGTGAGTCAGAGGTGTGTTCAGATTTAGAACAAAAATGAGGAGCAGAGATCCCCCACTTGACTATCAGACTTGACAGAGGCTAAAAAACTAGGTTAAAGCTTTTAAATTCATCTGCATAACTTGGAGAAGATGTCCAAGGCAATAATACTGCCTGGTTAAACAGAGGAAGTGGGTATCAAAATGGTATTGATCTTCCCATTTAAGACTATCCATCATCATTCATCTCTTCAACGTTTGAAAAGACGTTCAATGCAGCATTGGGATTTGAAGAGGTGACTACATTGAAAATGAAAAATGTGAAGACTTTTAAACTTATCAGTGCCCATGATCAGGGTGAATGCTCATCCAGGATTTATTCCTGGATTGATTCTTTGAGTAAATCACAAGAATGGTTTGGTCCCTTATTTAATTTGAAATTTTAGGTATGGTTGATTTTAGAGGAACATAATAATGCTTTTTGAAAAATAATCTTCTGGGCAGTTGTATCAATTTTGGCAAGGTGACGTCAGGTTTTATCCATGGTTTGTAACCTCTGCCCTTTGCCACGGTATGTATGATGTGTTTAAATAGCACCTCATGGTACCCTGGGCATTACCACTTGCTTAATAATTTTGAAAATAATCTTTAGCAATTTCTCCCACTTTTATTTCTTAACACATGATTTTGCTTTGTGAAACATGAAAGATTAAATCTTATATTTAGGAACCATTTGGTAGGGAAGCTGGTAGAGTAAAATTTAATTGACTTTTTTTTTCTTTCTTCTGCAGCTCTTGAAGAAATAGCATGTGAATCCAGATTAGGTGGCATCATATATATTTTTGGAAAGGGAATTTTTACTTGCTCAGGCTGAATTCATCCATGTAAACCTCAGTCATCCTTGATTCCTCCCTTTCTTTCACTTTCAAAGTCAAATGTTACCACATTTTCTCCCTGTTTCTGCCACGATACCTCTGATTCGTCCCCTCTGTCCGTCACTACAGCTGGCGGCTTCCCACATGCCTTAAGAAGCCCTCCTGCTTATAGACATTCCTCCATTTCTACTCATACTCCAAAGTCGGAGTATTAATACCAGATCCCATCGCCAGAATATGTACGGAAGTGTTTTCAAACCTGGTAGGTTGACATTTGAGGTGCTGGTCCCAATTTATCTTTGTAACATCATTTCTTGCTTTTGTCTCCTATTCCTGACATGCAAACACTGAGCCTCCAGCAAGACCCCCCTAGTTACAAACACACTCTGCACAATGGGATCTTCATGCCTCCTGGGACGTGCTATTCCTTCTGCCCGGAAGTTCTTCCTTGGTGTCTTCTACTTAGCCCCTTCACCTCGTCTTTTAGTGACTGGTTCAAAGACCACTTCTGTATCCTCAAAGAACTCAAAAGAGACCTTCCATTTGATGCTACAATCCCATTACTAGGTATCTATCCAGGAGAAAAAAAATCATCTTATCATAGGATATTTAGGCTAGATTGTTTATCATGGCTCAATTTACAATTGCCAAGATGTGGAATTAACCCAAGTGCCCATGAGCCCATGAATGGATTAATAAACCATGGTACATGTATACCATAGAATACTACTCAACTATAAAAAGGATGGAGGCTTTACATCTTTTGTATTAATTTGGTTGTAGTTGGAGAACATTCTCCTTAGTAAAGTATCCCAAAAATGAAAAAGCAAATATTCAATGTACTCAACACTAACCCAAAGCCAGGGGAAGAACAAATACATGCCCACACAAGAGAAAAACTCAATTCAATTCAAGCTGGAAAAAGGGGGGGAGAGGGAAGGAAGAAGGGTGATGGGCAAACTCTCACCTCACAGGCAAAATGTAAGGGTACATGGCACACCTCCTGTGTGAGGGGCGCAACTACAAAAGGGACTTTACTTAACAAACTCAAACATTGCAACCTAATTGTTTGTACCCTCATATTAATCTGAAATTAAAAAAAAGACTACTTCTGTAACATTGTCTCTGATTCCCATGACAATGGTTAAACGAGACTTTCATGATGCTCCATGCCGTTTGAAGGGCATCTGTGCTGGAATCTTCTAGCTGTATTGCATCGTAAAGGTTGGTTCATGAGTTTGTTTCTTCCCACTGGAACACCAGCGGCAGCCAGTGTGCTGCTCACTCCCATCTGCATTTTACGCTTCCTCCTGCCCCCCCACCTGCTCTCCCAGCCTCCAGGGGCCAGTCCTGTCCCTTACACGCAATAAACACTTGATGAACAGTTGTTGGCTTAAGGAATGAGTGACTATACTGCAAGGGACTTCATAAGCCCTTTTAGTTTTGCTTTCTTAACTTACTGTAGCAGTTCCCAACCTGAGGGTCATGACCCCTTTGTAACAATGAAAATACATCCTGCATATCAGATATTTACATTACGATTCATAACAGTAGCAAAATTACAGTTATGAAGTAGCAACAAAAATAATTTTATGGTTGGGGGTCACTACAACATAAGAAACTGTATT
>CAUYRH010144023.1:0-10063 GCA_963574655.1 Perodicticus potto
TTTTTTGAGACAGAGCCTCAAGCTGTCACGCTGGATAGGGTGCCGTGGCATCACAGCTCACAGCAACCTCCAATTCCTGGGCTCAAGCGAGTCTCTTGCCTCCGCCTCCCAAGTAGCTGGGACTATAGGCGCCCGCCACAACACCCAGCCATTTTTTGGTTGCAGCTGTCGTTGTTTGGCAGGCCCGGGCTGGATTCGAACCCACCAGCTCAAGTCTACATGGCTGGCGCCTTAGCCCGTTGAACCACAGGTGCCGAGCCTCAGATTTCTTCTATATTCCCTTTTTTTGTTCAGCCTTTCCTGGGTCTCTTCCCTTATTCTTTTTGAATTCCTAGGGAAGGAAGGAGGAGGGGAAACTTAAATGCCCTTTGACAAACTTAAATTTTCTTTGCTTTGGGTAAATTTAAGAAGCAAAATTGACTATTGGGAGATTGAATGGCCCAAGAAAGTCCGTGAATAGATCTGTTGTTTTTGTTTGTTTGTTTGTTTGTTTTGGAACTCTACCTACTGTGTCGCCCTGGGTAGAGTTCTGTGGCATTACAGCTCACAGCAACCTCAAATTCTTGGGCCTAAGTGATTCTCCTGCCTCAGCTTCACAAGTAGCTGGGACTACAGGTGCCCCCCCAACACCCAGCCATTTTTAGGTTGTAGTTGTCGTCGTTGTTTGGCTGGGCTGGGCTGGATTCGAACCTGCCAGCTCCAGTGTATGTGGCTGGCGCCCTAGCTGCTGAACTACAGGCGCCGAGCCAATAGATCTGTTTTTGAGACAGACATATAAATCAGCAGCCCAAGGTTCTTTGTGGAAAAAAAAAAAAAAAAACTGAGGAAGTTTTCTGTTCTTGTTTGTTTGCATGGGGAAGCCTGGTAAAGGGGAAAGAAACTAAAGATTAGTAAGAAAAGTATAAAATTCTATCTAGAAGGCTAGAAGGTTTCTTTGGAAATTAAAAAGTAATGTTATTTGTACTATTTTTTTTGAGACAGAGCCTCAAGCTGTCACCCTGGATAAGAGTGCTGTGGCATCATAGCTCACAGCAACCTCCAATTCCTGAGCTCAAGCGAGTCTCTTGCCTCAGCCTCCCAAGTAGCTGGGACTACATGTGCCCACCACAATGCTCAGCCATTTTTTGGTTGCAGCTGTCGTTGTTTGGCGGGCCTGGGCTGGATTCGAACCCGCCAGCTCAGGTGTACATGGCTGGCGCCTTAGCCCGTTGAGCCACAGGCACCGAGCCTGTACTTTTTTTTTTTTTTTTTTTGTAAAAAAAAGTAGTAATAGTTTGTCCATATTTTAGGTAAACGTATTTTTTTTTTTTTGGCTGGGGCTGGGCTTGAACCCACCACCTCTGGCATATGGGGTCAGCGCCCTACCCCTTTGAGCCACAGGCGCTGCCCTTAGGTAAACGTATTTATCATGATGTTTGAATAATATAAAAGTATGTACTACCACTCCTTGGTGTCAGAGTTGCTAAGTTGCAGCCTTTGAAAACATTGAAAATGGGAGTATGTGAAATTAAAGGTATCAGGAGACAGCAAATGTACACTGAATAGTCTGTTTAGAGGTTTGGCCTGTTGTGAGATCCATGCTATTTAGCTCTCAGAAGTACCCTTTGGTTTTGAGTGTATATCCTTGGTCTTTTATGGCCTCTTTCTGTTCTGTTAACCTTTCTACTACAGAGAACTTGAACCTGTGTCAACACCTGTTTGCTTCTTCCAGATTCTTGATAAGTATTTGACAGACTTTAAGATTTCAGAAAAGAGGTGAAAGAGTATATTGCAGCTTTGAGGCAAGCAAGTAGGCAAGTGGACCCACAAATTAAACAACAGGTAAGGCAGAGTCACGGTGAGTTACATTGAAAAGGAATAAGAGGTCTCTTCTCTTCTCTCTCTCCCCCGCCCCAGTGTCTCTCTCCTCTCCTCTCTTCCCCCGTTTCTCTCTCTCTCTCCCCTCCTCCTTAATGCTGCTCTGCAGCTTCCCCTGCCAATAAAGACCTTTTCCTACAAAAAAAAAAGGAATAAGAGGAACATTAATATATCAGCTTCATAACTGTTTAACTTTAATGTATAAAGTAATTTACCAAGTAATGCACATTTTGGAAGGACATTTATTTACAATGGAAAAACAAAAAGAAAATAAAGTCACTGATGATACCGTCTCTTTTATATACTGTGGTAAACCTTTTAATAGATTTTTTTAAACTGTAATTTATTATTTATTATTTTTGTTTTTTTATTTATTTTGAGACAGAGTCTCAAGCTGTTGCCCTGGGTAGAGTGCTATGGCATCACAGCTCACAGCAACTCTTGGACTTAAGTGAGACTCTTGCCTCAGCCTTCCAAATAGCTGGGACTACAGGCACCCGCCATCACACCCAGTTACTTTTAATTTTTTTTTGGTGCAGTTGTCATTGTTTTAGCTGGCCTGGGCCGGGCTTGAACCTGCGAGCCTCGGTGTATGTGGCCAGTGCCCTACCCACTGAGTCATGGGCGCTGCCTAAAAGATTTCCTTACAGTTTTTTCTAGTTATCACTTGGTATCCATGGGTGATTGGTTCTAGGACTTTCCTCAGATACCAAAATTTGAGGATGTTCAAGTCCCTGATATAAAATGATTTGTTGTATATTCATACAACCTGTGTACATACTAATATATTTAAAATCGTCTCTATAGTGCTTATAATACTTGATGCAATGTAAATGCTATATAAATAGTAGTTATATTGTTCAGGGAATAATGGCAAGAAAAAAGTAAACATGTTTCAGTGTAGTTTTTTAAATTTTTAATCTGAGATTGGTTGAATTCATGGATAAGGAACCCAGAGATAGGGAGGGCCAACTGTATTTTGTTTAAAAAAAACTAGCCAGGAGCAGTGGCTCATGCCTATCTATAATCCCCACACTGGGAGGCTGAGGCAGATGGATTGCTTGAGGTCAGGAGTTTGAGACGAGCCTAAGCAAGAGTAAAACCCTGTCTCCACGAAAAATAAAAAACTACCTGGGCATTGTGGTGGGCACCTGCAGTCCCAACTACTTTGGAGGCTGAGGCAAGAGGATTGCTTGAGCCCAAGAGTTTGAGGTTGCTGTGAGCTGTGATGCCATGGCCCACTACCCAGAGTACCAACTAAGACTTTCTCAAAAAAAAAAAAAAAAAAAAAAAGTCAGGTTATGACTATTTTCCCATGTGATTAAATATTTCTACAACATTATTTTTTTTAGAGATAGAGTCTGATTTTGTCACCCTTGGGTAGAGTGCTGTCACATCACAGCTCACAGCAACCTCCAGCTCTTGGGCTTAGGCAATTCTCTTGCCTCAGCCTCCCGAGTAGCTGGGACTGTAGGCGCCCGCCACAATGCCCGGCTATTTTTTTTTGTTATTGCAGTTTGGCCAGGGTCAAGTTCAAACCCACCACCCTCAGTATATGGGGCTGGTGCCCTACTCACTGAACCACAAGCACCTCCTGAAATAATTTTAATGGCTATGTTGTGGTATCCCATTATATAGCTTTTTCTTTTTTTTTGAGACAGAGCCTCAAGCTGTCACCCTGGATAGAGTGTGGTGGCATCACAGCTCACAGCTCCAATTCCTGGGCTCAAGCGAGTCTCCTGCCTCCGCCTCCCAAGTAGCTGGGACTACAGGCGCCCGCCACAACGCCCGGCCATTTTTTGGTTGCAGCGGTCATTGTTGCTTGGCGGCCCGGGCTGGATTCGAACCCGCCAGCTCAGATGTACGTGGCTGGCGCCTTAGCCCGTTGAGCCATAGGCGCCAAGCCTGAAGGGATACTCTTAAAAGTAGAGTGGGCACAGATAAAAATTATAGCTTACCCGCTTTCCAAGAGTAAGCCTTAAGAGTGATCTGACAGCATACCTGAGGTCTAGTCTTTTTTTTTTTTGTAGAGACAGAGTCTCACTTTATCACCCTCAGTAGAGTGCCGTGGCGTCACACAGCTCACAGCAACCTCCAACTCCTAGGCTTAGGTGATTCTCTTGCCTCAGCCTCCTGAGTAGCGGGGACTACAGGCGCCCACCACAAGCCTGGCTATTTTTCTGTTTTGCAGTTTGGCCAAGGATGGGTTTGAACCCGCCACCTTCGGTATATGGGTCTGGCGCCCTACTCGATGAACCACAAGCACCGCCATGAGGTCTAGTCTTTTAACCGCCTGAGAGGCAGAGTCCCAAGCCAGAAAGTTAGCGATGCCAACAGTGCCAGGCTGAGTCAGTTTCCTGAACAGTCTTCTCTCCTTTTCCATAAGAGTGTACTGGGGAAAAGATGTTAAAATAACCCCTCTGGTGTGCTATTTAAGTTCCCAGAACACAGAACTCTCATTCAACTTGAGTATCAAGGGCTGGGAAGGAGGAGAAAAGGCAATGAAAACTCTCTATGGTTTTCACATGGAAAAAAAGGTATGGGCTCAGTGCCTGTAGCTCAAGCGGCTAAGGAGCCAGTCACTTACAACAGAGCTGGCAGGTTCAAATCCAGCCCGGGCCTGCCAAGACAATGACAACTACAACAAAAAAACAGCCAGGCGCTGTGGCGGGCGCCTGTAGTCCCAGCTACTTGGGAGGCTGAGGCAAGAGAATCACCTAAGCCCAAGAGTTAGAAGTTGCTGTGAGCTGTGATGCTATGGCACTCTACCCAGGGTGACAGCTTGGGGGCTCTGTCTCTCAAAAAAAAAAAAAAAAGAAGAAGAAAAGGTATGTTCTGGCCTTGCCACTTCCAGAGACCTTGGAGTCTGTCATAGAGGTGATACGCTCACCTCTGAACGTATGTCTCCACCACCACCCCACCATCCCGATCCGAGCCACCATCGCCCCTCACCTAGGCTACTGCAAGTCTTTTAACTGCTCCTGTCCCTTCCCCCAGGGTTCCACAAAAATCATGGCACCTTAACACGCATAGGATAAGACCAGGCCCCTTACTGCAGCCTGCGCCCTTAGTGTGCAGCCCTACTGCCCTCCACACTCTCCCCTCAATCGCACCACCCCAGATGCCCTGGGTACTGCGTCTTACAATTGCCATTCCTAAACAGTCCTCCAGAATTGACATGGCCCATTCTCTCACTTCATTCAAGTTTCTGCTTAACAGTCACTTCTTCAAAGTCCCTTCCAAGGCATCCTCTGTAAATCATCTGTGCCCTTTATGAAGAGAAGAATGAAAAACTAAGACTGGGGGCCGGCTGCCAAAGGACCGTCCATGAACACACGGTGTGAAGATAAGCAATGTTCTGAGTGGGCCAAACTGGGCCAGGCTGTTCTGTTAATAACTTTAAAATGTCCCTTACACAATAGCCCACATTTTAAAACTGCAAGGACAGATTTTGAGATTCTCATTTCCACAGAATACTCTAGCAAGGCTCCCTACTTACCCTTTTCTAGAATACAAAGCAGAATAAGGACAATGTATAAACTGATCAGACTGAAGCCTTAACTCGAATCACAATTTTTGGTGGGACTATGTGTCAGAAAAGGACTACTTAGGCTGGGCGTGGTGGCTCATGCCTGTAATCTAAGCACTCTAGGAGGCCCAGGCAGATGGACTGTTTGAGCTCACAAGTTCAAGACCAGCCTGAGCAAAAGCAAGACCCTATCTTTACTAAAAATAGAAAAACTGCCGGGATCAAGAGCTCATGCCTGTAATCCTAGCACTTGGGAGACCGAGGCAAGTGGATTGCCTGAGCTCACAGGTTCAAGACCAGCCTGAGCAATAGGGAGACCCCCACCCCCATCTCTCAAAAAAAAAAAAAAAAAAAAAAAACCCAGCCAGGCATTTTGGCACCTGTAGTCCCAGCTACTTGGGAGGCTGAGGCAAGAGAATTGCTTAAGCCCAAGAGTTTGAGGTTGCTATGAGCTGTGACGCCACGGCATTCTACCAAGGGTGACCCAGTGAGACTTTGTCTCAATAAAAAAAAAAAAAGAAGAAGAAAAGAAAAACTGTGGCAAGTGAGCCCAGCACTTGGAGGCTGCTGTGAGCTATGACACCACAGCAGTCTACTCAAGGCAACAGCTTGAGACTCTGTCAAAAAATTAAAAAAGGAAAACAAGAAAAGGACTACTTAGCGTCTCTGCTTCCAGAAGGGAGTACGCTCCCACCAGACGCAACCTTCCTACAGACAGCAACTATGGACAAAAATACCAAAAAGCAAAGAGCAATTTCCTGAAAGCATTAGAGAAGTAAGCAGAAAAATAATGGAGGGTGCTGAAATTTAGCAGGAGGGAATGACTGATATGAGGATTATTATTGCTTTTATCCTGAGAGCAGGGTAGAGTCAGCACCATGGAGGACAGTTGAAACTCTCATGCAAAACCCATAGTCTTCTGGCCTGAAGAATAAGAGGATTAAAGTGTTTGAGACAACCACAGCCCCTGGAAAGAAAGGGGGAAACGCCACAAAGGAGTAAGCCAGGATGGGGAGCTCTCAGTTCTGAGTCTAAACGGCCAGCTTCTGGCCTACCATGAGTGTTTGGTGCAGCTTGTAAGCAAAGCAGCTGAATATAAAAGACCAGTTGTGAGCTGCCATTCTAGAGGCGGAACTTTTCAGTTTGAGTCCAACAAGATTAACTGCCTGCTTAAAAAGAAAAAAAAAAAAAACTTTACAGAATAAAAATCAAAGAAAACCATGCTGAGGCAGACATGTATCACAAGCTGCTAAAAACCAAAGACAAAGTCTTAAAGGCAGTCAGAGAAAGCCACACATTCCATACAAGGAAAAAAGATACATCAATGTATCTTCAGAAACAGCGGAACCTCCTTAAGGTTCCAAGTGGTAGTACTCAAACTAGTGGAGAGTTTTTCAAAAGACTAGATCTTGTCCTAATTTCCCTCTCTATTTGACTTCCATTATACTGTATCTTTGCTGTCATGTTTCAGGAGCTAAGGAATCTGGCTCAAGTGTTTACAAAACATGCAAGTACCTGGAGAAAGCAAACACTCACCATCACTACCTGCGCTCCGCAGCTCTGCAACCCACTTCAAATGGTGGCACTTTCCCACCTCTCTGCATGTCCTGTCTACTGGCCCGACCACTACCCCATTTAAGCTGAAGTACTCTTGGAACAGGAATGTCCAGGATGGGAGTGATAAAGATCACCTTCACTCTAAGCTAGATCCTTTTGCTATGTAAATAATTATTAGAAAAGAATAACTTTAATAGATAAGTCCTATCAGGTACCCCTAAGACAATCCTCCACTTAAATAGCTAGAGCTCAAAGGATTTCACAGCCCACAAATATCATTTATGCCTATTGCTTAGTTGGAAATCTAAGCATATGAAGCACGGATTACTCAGCATTTTCTGAAATGGCACGGAGGTTCCCGAGTTGAGTCATTTGGCCAATATGCTGATTTCTAATTACTCTCCCTAAAGGACTGAAATCTGAAAGACTGCCCGGGAACCACCCTTTTGCTAAATTTATATAAAGATTTATTAATCTTAATGTAATGAATAGGTTATATCTACATCTAGAAGGAAAAATCACTCTGAGATGGATCGTTAACAGTGACATTTTCTTTGGGGGCAGAGAGCTGCCAGTCTCTCTCCAGCCCTGATAACTGGCTCTACCCCAAGGAGATCAGTAATTTCGCCCGCTACCCAAAACACCTGCTTCTCTTAAACAGAAAGTATAGTCAAAATATTTAGAGAATAGAGGGACATTCTCCAGTGCGAAGTTGTTTCCTCTTTTTTAGATGAACTAGAAAAAATCTGTATTCCCAATACGAGAAAGCTATTTAGAATGGCCTCCAACTCGGAAAGTTTCTGGCATCTTCCAACTAGGTATTATATTATTGCAACGAGCTGTCCAATAATCAAAGAGGACTACTTATTTCCCACTGGAGTTAAAAGATTAGTTCTGGTAAATTCTCTGATGAATTTCAGTCACTGTTAACTGGGTGGCATCAGCTTCTCTAAATCACTATCACAATCAAAGAAAACTCGGAAAAAAATGGAAAGCAAAGGCTGCTTTATCATTTTACAATTTGAGCAGCATCACCTTGTCATGGAACAAATCTTTTTAATTAATGACATCTATAAAGTTGAAATTAAAAAGAAAAAAGTAAAATTTGAGAAGTCTACACTAGAAATCTCCCTTTTTACAAAACTTTTCTTAATTCATTAGATAAACTCTAAGACCAAAAGTCTTTATAACCCTACAGTTTTTCAACAGCCTCAGATTATAAAGTAAATGATAAAATACAAGAAAAGATGAGCAGCAATAGTAAGAAAGAAAATCTAAATCAGGCTCGGCGCCTGTGGCTCAAAGGCCTAAAGCGCCAGCCACGTACACCTGAGCTGGCAGGTTCGAATCCAGCCCGGGCCGCCAAACAACAATGACGGCTGCAACCAAAAAAAGGCCAGGCGTTGTGGTGGGCACCTGTAGTCCCAGCTACTTGGGAGGCGGAGGCAGAACTCGCTTGAGCCCAGGAACTGGAGGTTGCTGTGAGCTGTAATGCCACAGAACTCTACCCAGGGTGACAGCTTGAGGCTCTGTCTCAAAAAAAAGAAAAGAAAAGAAAAAAGAAAGAAAATCTAAATCAAAAGGTTGTTAAGCACTTTGTCCAGGAGTAAGTGAAGTAGTAACAGCTACTTCACCAAGAGTAATAGACACAAGTCTTTATCAATGAAGTTAGTGAAAGCTGTCCCTAACGCAGGCAGAGCACACGTACTGGCTTCCACCTCCTTGGACATTTAAGGTGTAAGAAAGACTCATATTCACTGGGCACCTTTCCAGAATCCCTCCTTGTCTTATCTTGGATTTCTCTTTAACCCTTAGGTCAAAAGCTTATCAAGGATCACAGAATTACTTAATCCCAGGTCTATATCAGTACAAGTCTCAAAATTCTATTATACCATGCTGCTTAGAAAATAATTCAAATGAATTAGTTCTCCAACAAAATAAATTTTCTAAAAACTGGAATTGTAGCAATGCGTGGCCCATCAGACCTTTCTGCCCTTCTCTGCTACCTTTTTTTCTGCAAGTGCTGATGCTGCAGGGCAATGGGTTGACAGTATGCGTCAGACTTGCGCTAGTGCTGCCCATTTGAGACACACGGGTTGCCATCTCTCTTCTAGACTGCCAAGTTTAATTCAGCAGGTGGATAAACAAAACCCTCAGAACTAAATCCCTGTCCTGCATATTTGGCTATCATTTTCCTGTAAAATACTACACAATGAGAGACAAAGTAAAGTGAGAAAGAATCTACAAGACACTCTAGAAAAGAATGTTCAGGTGGAGGTGATTGTCCAACTCTCACATATCAAACCCCAAATCCAGTCTCTGAGAATCTTCTATAGTATTCTGGGAGATGACACAGGTCTTCTTCCTAAATCCTTTGGGAAGTGATTAAAGCAGCAATTTCTAGAATCAGATATACTAAAGTTCAGCTCCTCCACTACTCACCATGACTGTCTGCAAATCAATCTCTCTATGCCTCAGCTCCCACAGATACAAAATGAAGACACAGTGATAAGTCACATAATGTTATCTATAGTGCCTAGATCCTAAATGCTCCCTAAATGTTAACTTTCCCATCACTGTTACCATCATCAACGGGAGAAGGCCATGGGATTATGGAAAGGGTTTTGTAAACCTGCAGGGCTCCAGTATCAGTTTCGGTTTTGGACGGCCTTTGGAGATTTAGGAATTGAGTAGCAGGAATGGAACTGGCAAGGCCTGAAAAAACAGCAAGCATGGGGAGTTCATGAGACTCTGTACAGGCTAAAAAAAATACATGTATATTCCTCTCTACTAAAAGTTCAGATAGCTAAAGAAAGATGGAAAATGGATTACAGAAGAAATACTATCCCATGCAGTAATCAAACTGCTCCTTTTTCTATTACCATGATGGGGACGCCAATGTCAGGCCACAGAAGGTCCTCTGAGGGCAGCTTAGGAGAATTCCACACCACCACCACCTTGTTCAGGTAAGGGAGGCCGTTCAATCTCTCTAAGGAGTTCATAAGCACCTCCTCCCGCTCGTAAGTCAGCATCACCACCGTGAACTGCTCTCGTGGAACATTGCCTCCAAGTGCTGCCTGGAACTCCTTGCCAGAACCCCCAGCTCCACCACCAATAGGC
>CAUYRH010144025.1:0-39991 GCA_963574655.1 Perodicticus potto
TAGTAAATGAGAAAATATCATGAATGTTATATTAATCAGGTTGATAAAAATATCTCCGATTGTATGTGAAGCCCACACACTGTACTCCAAGACTGAATTATTGTACACAGTTATGACTCAATAAAAAATAATTAAAAAAAAAAAAAGGATATGAAAAATCTTTGAAGAAGTCCACATCACGCCTGCTTGGAGATTATAGCACTGCTTAAGAAATAAACTCTTCAGTTATAACAGAATGACAGGAGAGGCAGCTTCCTGTGCAATAATGTCATTCCTGCTAATTTCTTTACGGCATTCCTTGGAACTTCTGTGTGGCCCCCATTAGCCCAGGACTTCCTACACCTTTAAATTCATCAGCATTATTTTTGCCTCCCTGGCCTCTTAGTCCTCTCTTTTAGTCATCTGTTTGCCTTCAACAGTAGCACTCTGATTAAACAAATCCTCTCAATTGCTGCCTCCTCCTCTTCCAACTCCTCAGTCCCTGCTCCCTTGATCATTCATAGCATGATTCATTATCTTTACCCATTCCTATCTCTGCCCATTTCCCTCAAAAATTTTTGCTTCCTTTCCTGTGTTTGGAAATAGCAAGTAAATGATAGAGCCTGACATATGGATATGGGTATCCACTACGTTCCTCCTCTCTAGCTTCCTTCTCCCTTTTCTTTGCAGTTCACGCTCTTCCCAGGTACCAGGTGGTGGCTGTATGTGCTTATGTGCTTGTTCCCTTGGTTCTTTCTCACAATACCCAGCTGGCTCCAAGCAGATAATAGGCCAGAGAATAAAGAGATGCAGACGTCCACTGGGGCGGTGACAAGAAGAACAAAGTAAGCAGATTGAAGAAAGAGGACTGGTCCCAAAACCACAGGGCTCCTCAGTAAAAGTGGCCCTGTGCCTCGTTTCCTTCACAATCTGGTCTGTCAGTAGTGAGGCTGTCAAACTTTTTAACTGAGACTCCCTGTCCCAAACATATTTGATATTGTGGTCCCAAAAAAGTTTCAGCAAACAATGCTTAGAGTTCTTATACTTTTGCTACCCTGTGCAAAGCACTCATAATTTCTATTCCTTTATTCTTTCATTTCTTTCTAAGAAAATTCTGATCACAACCCACTATAATAACTTCACAAGCCACTAATGGGTCAGGACCCTCAGTTTGAAAAACACTGACCTCCCTGCAGCTTACTGATGGAGCGTCCTCTCTGTCCTTATCCTGTGCCCGTCTCAAAATTGCAGTTTGAAGTTGTCAAAACAATCCTTTCATCCAAGCTTTCAGAGCCAGGATAATCTCAGCCCCTTTTGAAAGTGCTTCTAGTACCGACTATCCGGTAAAACCACACTGGAGGACTAGTTGCAACAGCACCTTGCAACAGCACCTCAGCCACCCTCTAATGCCCCAGGGAAGTCTCCTGCAGAAACCTGGGCACTGTGTTTGTTAGAACGACTGGCACGTGTCCTGGAATTCCAACCTAGAGCATCTAAAATAAGGAGAAATGAGAGAAATTAAGTGGTTGGAGAAGAAGATCGGAGGAAATCATTGAAGGCGATCCCTCCCAGGATCCAGGTGCGGATCAAAGCTGTGCTCAGTTGAATTACGCGTGACCAACAAGAGCTCAGCTAAGCTAGAGGACGGCAGCGAGCGGCCCGCGGTCAGCATCTTCACCAGAGGAAGGAGCGCCCAGGGTCGCTGGCGAATGGGCACAGTGGCCGCCCCGAGGCTCCTCCAGGCGCAGCCCTGAACTGGCCGCTTGACCAGACACACTCGCTCTGGCGCGCGCAGGTCGAGGGCTCGTCCCCAGCGTCCCAAGACCTGAAAGCGGGGCGGGGACGCGCGAATCTATCGGGTTTGGGGCTCTGAACACGTGTGGAGCCCACCTGTGGTATGGGTTAGGGTCCAGTCCTTCCCTGGATGCAGACGCTCCTCTGCCCCGCCTCTTTGTGCACCCTCACAACTAGAAAAAGACTTTTCCTCTATATGGGAGGACACCCCGGCTCAGCCTGACCGTGGGCCGGAGAAGCAGAAGGCGCGCCGGCCGCACGTGCTCGCGCCCCGAGGCACCTGACCAGACCGAGCCGCGACTCCAGCCTGCTCGGGCCTCTTCCCTGGGGCGGCGAGGTGGGGTGTAGAACAGGTGGGAAAGACTCAGGAAGCAGCTAGGGTGCGGAGAGACAAAGGAAGAAACAGTTTAACTCCCGCACGTCCGACCTAATTGCTCTGGGGCTTTCTCGAGAAAATCTACAGGTGCAACTTGCAGAGCCAAACTCTAAGTCCCCAAAACGCAGTAGACAGAACAGAAGCGCTTGGATCTCCACCTTCGCCCCAGGCCGGACCACGACACAGGTCCTCTCCAGTAATCCTTGAGCCTCAAAATCAGACCACGCCGAGAGGGGTGCCTAGTGAGAAAGAGTGAGGTGGGGAGTAAGTGGCAAAAACCCGACTCTCCGGAGTTCTCCCGCCACTGTCTGCAGGGCGCGAAGCGCTGATCTCGGCTAGGGACCCGCGCGGATCTCGTACTAGCGCCCCCTGCATGGGCTGGGGACCTGCTTTCCTGCGCACTGACCGCTTCTCCAGGTGCTTGGGTCTCCGACGGAAAGCAGACTTTTCCTAAAGAAGGGCAAAGTCAAAGTCGGAGGAAAGACCTTGGGGCCCCCACGGTCACTCCTCATCCTGATCAGGAAAGATCCTAAAAGGACAATGACTTCAAATGAATGACAGCCTCTGACATCCTAAATGGTTACGTGATATTTTGGCTTCTAGCAAAACTAAACGTTAAAAGGGGATTTCCTTGTGTTTATTTTATTATTAAAAACGAATTACTAAAAAGTGACCTGTTTGGAATTCATATCTCGCTTTACAAGCGAAGTCTGCCAGTATTGACCGAACCCAGTAAATGCAGCGGTGTGAAACGTCATTTGCTCCAGTCCTAGTTGTGTCAGAGGCAGGGATCTAAGCTAAACTTTTCCCGAAGACTGTTGCTACCGGGTGCGCCGCGCCTCAGTCTTACGGCAAGAGGGGGTTGAGTGTACAAAGGCTGGAGCGTCCAACCCCAGCCCCCTTCCAGGGATTCCACAACTGAGTCAGGTCCTGGACGGCAAGGTGCCTGGGAAGTGTGGATTGCTCTGAAGTACCCGGGTGCGCCCTTGAGGCAAGAGTTCTTATTCTTGGATAGCCCAGGCAGGTGGGGGTGGGGGAATCAAATCTTAAAACTCCTTTTTGGAGGAGAATGTTATTACAAGTATTCCCTTCCAGACTTCTATCCTACCGTCAAAATAATACTGAGTAAAAAGTTTTTAAATCTGCGGGAGGAGACACTCTTCCATCCCCTTTCACCTCGAGGCAACCTGTCTCCATTTCGGCTTGGATTTGGGACCAAAAGGCCTGGAAACAGGCTCCTCTCCCGTTGAGAGAGACGAGGACCTCCGGAAAGACCCCCAGCCCTTACTCTCCGCAGCCATCTCCTCGCTGCCCCGCGGCGGATGAAAAAGGAAACAGAGTGCGCGGCGAGGCCAGGAGCGGTGGTGCAAAGATGCGCGTAACACACGCGATGCCTAGAGCAGGGCTCTGGTGTCACTACCTGTACAGGGCCTGGCCAGATGGAAATATTTCTTGCACTGAAAAACCCTGTGATCAAAATAATTCAATAAAATAAAACTTTTCCCTCGCAGGCCTATTTGTATCTTGGAAGTTATCTCTTCACTTCCGACCCTAGGTTTAAAATACAATTAGATAATTGGATATTCGTGATGGCGCACTTACACGGAAAAACCCAAGACATTCTGAAAACAAAATGAAATTGAACCTTCAAGTAACATTATTAAGTTGGCAAGAATATCTGCATCTCCTTTTTAGGCTCCTCGCACACGGTGAGCCAGCGGCCCATAAGACTCATGCCCGGTATCTTTAGGGGAGGAGGCACCCAAGCTATCCAGGAACGGTCGGTGCCCGGCATCGGAAGGAAACACAGAAGATAAGGTCGTTGGGTGCTGCTGTCACCACAGGGTGCTATCAGCTCCCGGGGTCATGCAAGTCTCTCCGGCAAGACCAGAAATAAAAGCTCTACTGCATCTCACTCTCCTTCTTCTTGTCTGCGCCCCCCCGCCCCCGCCTACCTACCCAAAGCGGAAGGTCGAAGGAAAGGCCGGCAGGGCACCCAGAAAGGTGGCTAGGGGAGCCCAGACGCAAGACAAGCGGAAACCAGCAAGTAGCAGGCGATAGCGCTGCTTACCCGAGCTTCGAATTAAGGGCATCTCTCCATAAAGTCAGAGCGTTCTAGGCAGTCGCTCAAAGTCGGGCTACACCGGGAAAGCTTAAAATTAGATCTTCTCTCAGAGCTGAAAAATGTATCTTCCGAACAATAATTATGGATTTCCCATTGCCAGAACCATACACAATAACTGAAATGCTTAAGAAGACGTGGGAAGACGGGCGGGGGGGAGGGGTCCGATATGAAGCACTCATATAAAGTTTTAATCTCTTTTCTAAAGAAAATCCACTCAACGTCTGGCTTTGGCAATACAGCGTGTTTGTTGCTTTTCCTGAGCTTTACTCCTAGGAACACTGGGACAGGAAAGTCCTCAGCTGTGCGCAGAGCGCAGGATGCAGGGGCGATGCGTACGCGGCTCTTTACGCGCAGGACTCGGCGCGCATCCGGGAATTGGAAAGCGACTCTGGGAAACAGAAAAGGCTCTGGCCACTTTGCAACTTAGGAATCACGATTGTACACCGAGCTGGTGCGGTCTGCACGCAGAAAAGGGAGAGTGTCATCCCTCCCTTCTTTCGCCCCAAATTCTCCAGAGGCGCACGACCCTGACACTCCGTTGGCCTCAGGTGAAGCGCTGGCGCTTCCTTAAAGGAGAACGTCAACAGAGTTCGTTCCTGGGTTCAGCTCTCTGGGATTCTGTGACGGAATTTAACTGTCTCGGGGCTGCAGACACCTGGGAGATGAGAACTGAAGCCTCTGCAGACTCCCAGCATTTCTAAAGAGCTTTCTCTTTCTCTCTGCTTATTAGTTTGTGGCTTTGGTTGGGCATAAGAGGTGAAAATAAAATAAAATGGCTAGCCTCCTCTTTTCAAGAAAGCCAGGAAATTGGACATTCCGTTATTATTTAATCTTTTAGTGGCTACCCTCTTGCCCCTCAGTTACCCGGAGAGAAAGGCATCAAGTAAAAATAACCTTAAATTACTACTGAGACTTGCCTTCTCTCTTTTTGCCGAACGCAAAACATATCTTTTTAAAGGAGAGGGGGAAAGAGCAAAGGAAAAATGCTTGAGAATTCTCCTGGCAATTTACTTTTCTAACTCTGCTTTTTAAAAACAGTAACACTCTTTGTAAATTTCAGTGACCCAGAGGCCATCTGTAATTCACCAGGGTCAGCCTATGAGACAGTCCCCAACTTGCACGCTCTATGAATTCACAGCTGGCAGAAGGCTAAACTCTCTGGACCACATCTGGCCAAGGGCAAGGGCTCTGAGCAGAAGCAGGTTCTACAGCACTTCAGTTTCTTATCTTTGCCGAAAGTTGGTGCTAGGTAGAATCCTAGAGTTCCAGTTATAGAGGTCCTGTTACAACTTGCTTATACCAAACCCAGAACCAACAAATGGATATTTGATCATTTATGTGACAAACTTACAAGGTGGAAATTTTATTGGAAAACTTCAAATTGCACCTTATAACCATGCACTGAAAGAGGAAAAGAAAAAGTTGTAAAATAGGCCTCTACTGAGTTCAGTTCGATGCCAAAGACTGACCCAAGGACTGACCAAAGGGCAGCTCAGCCTTTCATCTAAGACCCTTTCTGACAGTTTAAGTCAAGAAATTAGACACTCAAAAATACCATATAGCACTCCTCAAATCCGTGTTGGCTTCCAAGATAGTTCTTAAACATTGTGCCTGATAAGAACTTGAGGAGACAAGACCTTGTAAAAGTTCAAAAGATTTCTGGTCTCTTGAACTTGTCTTCTGAAAGCTACACTTAATCAAAAAGTTAACAGAAGAGTTAAGATAGTATGAATTGATTCCCATAAATAGATTGCCAAACTGGAAAACTCTGGTTAAGGAAAAATAGTATACTAAGTTTTCAGGATATTTACTTCAATTCTGCAAGTCCCTTTTGCCAGAGTAAATTTGGGTTGTCAGTTTGAAATTCAGATGTCAAATAAGTGACCTATCCCAAATTAATCTCTAACTCTCTTTTAGGTTAGTGTTTGGCCATCTTTTCCTGACCCCAAAAGAAGACAAAATTCTGTTCATTTACATGGTTTATTGTTGTAAACATTAAAATTGTCTTTCTCAAAGAAAGAATTTATCAGAAAAAAATCAGCGTCTCTAACTGTCATACACCATAGAAAAAAAGGCAGTGACTCATATCATGTGCCATACTAGAAATATACAAAGAAAAATACTACAGAATGTGGCAATATTAAAGTTCTTACTCAAACATAAAATAATATATTAACTGACAATTTTAGACATTAAAAAAAAACAAAAAAAATTCAAAGTGCTCAGTAATTTCCAGGGAGTTATGTATATTATAAGCACTCTGGAAACAGTCAAAAGCTGCTGCATGCAAGTTTTGTTTAGCTTTAGACAACAAAATAATCAAGATATAAACTTTCTTTTATCAACATCAACGGTACATACAACACTTACAAACAAGGAATGTTGGACGGTGTTACAAACACTATGTGTCCCTTTTGTCAGGATTTTCTGATGTGTAATACTTGTGCCCACCTATTTTACAATTGAGAAAATGTTTAAGCTCAGATAACTACCAATCTTTATAAAATCTAACAGACTACATAGTGTCTGAAATACTATTTATATAATATAGACATTACTGAAGTAGCAAGTGCCTATAACATTTTCAATCTAGAATCAACATGCTTGTCCCTTTTTATGTATTTATTTTCTTTTTTTTTTGCAAACACTTATCTTTTAGAATTTGTAATATTTTTCCATAAATAGGCACAAAATAATTTAAAAAGCCAAACTGCATTGGATAAATTTACAAGTCTTTGCCTTCTTCAACTCATGCCATCCACTCAACATTTAGTTTGACTATATATTACAGCTTTCTTTACAGCAGAAAACTTTGAAGTCTTGTTAAAGGGTAATACTTGTGGATCCCCTTTAAGATGTGTGTGTGTGTGTGTGTGTGTGTGTGTGTGTGTGTGTGTTACATCATCTTAACTGCAACAACCAAGCATGGCCAAATATTTTCCATCATACATTAGCAATCTTTCTTCTGAACAATAAACTGATTTTTAAACTGATAATAAAAAGTTTATACCACTGTTGTATTGTGAGTAGTCCGTGTTCTAAATCCAGGATGCCCCGGAGCCAAAATGCCCTTTCAGGTTCTGCCTGCAGGTTAGGAAATAGCAACAGTTTTTTGTTTGTTTGTTTTCTTTAGGGATCAAGGGACTGGGGGAGTTTACAGAAGTGGGGGAATAGCTTAAGCGGAGATAGCTTAGGGGGCTATCTCTGCCCCTGTGACTTGCCCCCTCTGGACAGTTTCAGTTTTCTTTCCAGTTCCTTTGAAGTGCATGGGAGGAGGTCTTAGAAAGGTAAAGTGTCCAGGAAAAGTTTGTCAATTATTGCTGGCGGTGGTACCAAGTCTTCCAGTTTCAAGTAGAAAATGCGCTGTAGCCCCTGTGTGCAAAGGGTACGCAGTTCTGGGAGCTTCCCCAACAGTTTGGACAAATAATTGGGGCGATTCAACCCCCCATTATTGAAAGTCACATGGTCTTTGAGACAATTTACAATCTTGTTTTGTAGTTCTTCCACTCTCTTGGGTTCCTTGAGCCCATGTCTCTCTGCAGAAAACATAATCAGAAATAAAAGAGGAATGCAGAAGGCAGTTAGCTAGTTGGCAAGACTGGAGAGGATCTGTGACAAGGGAAAGCTAGGACAAATCCTGCTAGAAAGTTCTAGAGGGGAAGGGCCCTACCCCTGCAGTACTGACCTGTGACCATAGCCAGGGCAGCAATGCAGGAGAAGGCAGAAATGTCGATGTTCATATTCTGCAAGTTGGAGGAGAATTCAACAATGGAATCAATCCATTCCCCAAAGCCACGCACGCATTGCAACCTGTGCAAGACCACCCCATTGCAAAAGATGAGTTTACCCTCCACTGGGTTGGACCTGCAATTAATACCAAAGAGAGAGAGGGGAGAAAAAGAGAGAGAGAAAAGCTAAACAACTAATTACTTGAAGAGCAATAAATGAGGGATTTAAGAGGCACCTAATTACTGAAGAGTTAATAAAATGTAGACCAGTGGACCTTGAAAGGGTTTAATTTCATAACAATCAAGAACGCCCCCTATCCCACCTCCATTCTATTCATCCAGGGCTTCTGGGCTGCTTCTTCCCTTCTCTTCCTTTTGTTTCCTACCTTTTTCTTCCTTTTTCCCTCTTTCCTTTTCCATTTTGTCTTTTTCTCCTCCCCCCATGCCCGTTTCCTTCCCTTTCTTCTCCTTGTTTTTCTCTTAGCTTCCCTAGCTTCCCACCTCCCTCATTACCTGTATGCTAATCGCAGAACAAATAGTTCTAAGAAAGCAGATTCAAACAGCAGGTCCTGGTCGGCTTTGGGCAGGTCTGCGAAGCCAGGGATTTTTTCTGCCCAGCCCCTGATGATCTCCATGGAGCCAGTCAGGAGATCATAGAATTGCTGGATATGCTGGGTGTCATCTCCACTCATCTGATAGTCAGGGTTCGCCTGGAACTGGAATTTCATTTTAAAAAGCACTTAATGAGGTTCTCTAAAATATATAACCCGTGAAATTGCTAACCCTGTTTCTAGTAGGGGAGCCAGATTTTTATAACAATTAAACCTCTCTCTGACCAGTAAGGAAATTAGATGTTCCGGGGCAATTAATTCAATTAGGGATGGTGCTACGAGGTCGCTGCTTTAAATATGTAAATTACCATTTCCATACAGACTAAATACAGTGCCATCCAGCCCTGGGAAACGTTCACTCTTATCTCCACAAAACAATTGACACGTTAGTATTCATGCTAGTCCCAGAGTGGGTCTCCAGCTGAGATGTCCTCTGCAAATCTTAATAAAATTGCAGTTGAGTCTAGGTTTGCCCAACATACTTCCTCCAATTAAAGCCCACATATTTTTCACAGCTGGAGTAAAAAAAAAAGGAATCTGACCACTTGATCCCCCCACCCCACTGTCATTCTTTATACCCCTCTTCTTCCTTTCCCTGGCCCCCTGGCAGGCCCCACATCTTTCCCCCAACAGAGCCCAAAAGGATGAGGATTAAAGCATCTCTATGGAAAACTGGGGATAAAGCAGATGTGGGGAGATTTTGCACAGCCCCTGGGTTTTGTGCCAGACACTGGTGTGCATGGTGATGGGGAGGAGAAGTGGGATAGTGGGAGTTGACAGTGCTGACAATGCATCAACCACTGTCCCATGTCTCTCTCCTCCCCTCTCTGGCCTGTCCTCCTGTCTACACCCCCAGCTTCTTGGATTGTCTGTAGGTCTGCGGTCTCCGGAGGCCTTGTCCAGAGCTGTGAGGCACATATGAAGTGTGTCTCCTTTACCCCCTGAGTCTGAGGGTTAGTGGTGTGTGGGTGTGGGGAAGGGGTCCTGCCCATCTGTGGGTTTGTCCACATAAAAGCCCCCCAGCTTCTTACCCTGGAATAGTCCAGGCTGGTCATAGCCGGGTTGGAGTCGACATGGGCCCTGACGAGGGCACTGATCAGACTCACCGGGGGCGAGGGGGGAGAGGGCTCCTGTGGGCTCTTCGGCTTCGAGGGCAAACGACCTCTCCGGCCTTTTAAACTGTCCGTGCGAACCACTGCAAAAAAAAATAGCCCGGTTAGCGCTGCTCACTATAGCCCAGGCCCAGCTGCTGCCTCGACTCCTCCCAGGGGAAGGCTGCAGCCGCGGGGCGCCAGGAACTGCGGCTCAGGGCCCCACTGCTTGTAAAGTCTTTACTGACGAGAAACATAAAAAAAAAAATGCGGGTTTATTTTATGTCTTCCTCCAAATGGGTCGTATAGTTAAAGGAGAGAAGGACCTGGTGGCTTTCTCTCGGGGAGCATGAGCAAGCAGACAGCTGCAGGGTCCTGAAGGCCAGACCTGGGTAGCTGGGGGGACTGGAGATCCCCGGCTCTGGGAAGTGTAGAGTGTAAATGGGGTGTGAGCCGGAGTTTCCAGAGGGCGCAGACTGGGGGTCAGGAGTTTGCCCCGACCTACCTTCTTTGACCATCCCAACAGCCAGGCACTTCTGAAATCGGCAGTACTGACAACGATTCCGGCGCCGCTTGTCCACTGGGCAGTTTTTATTTGCTAAACATACGTATTTCGCATTTTTTTGCACCGTTCGCTGCAAAAAGAGGGAAAATAAGTCAAAAATGATTTTATTCTTTTAAAAATCCAAAATCCAGCAACTCGGAGACAATTTCTGAATGGCTGGGATCTGCATTTCCTTCCCCACAAACAAAAACATACACACAATTCCTTTTCATTATTTTCCTTTTCCTTTCCTTTCTCCTTCTTTTCTTTTTTCCTCCCCCAGGGCATTTAACAGAAGAAAATTGATAGCGTTAACATTTGAGCTAACCTTGCCGCTCCTTGCTGTGTTTTATATGCCAGGAGAAGGAGAAGGAGACGCTCAGTAAATACAAATCCGTGGGCATTCATATTATTTACATTCCTTGGAGACCTTCTCTATTTAAAATGATAAGATTATTCAATCAGGATGGCGAAATAAAGAGATCACTTAATTTGACCATAGGGAATTCTGTTCCACTTGGTTAGCTCAGACACGGTTCTCTGTCCTAACCAATTTCATTCTGAACAGGGAAGACAGCTCCTAGCACATGCAAATGACCCTCTTCTAACTCGGCTCCGGCAACTTCGGGCGGGGTACAGCCGAGTCCGCTGCGTGTGGGCGATGCGACCCGGGATTTCCTTGTCTTCCTTTCTTAGAAACCCAGAAGCCTCTGCCGCAACATCTGGGTGGCTGCAGGGCACCCTCGCCTGACCTTGGAGAGTTGGGCCTTCCTGGGAAAGCCGTGGCAGGGCTGCCAGCACCAAGATTGAGGGCACGCTCAGGGACCCCGGGCACTAGGGCCCTTCACTGCCCACTCAACCCCCCTCCCTTGCTCACCTTAAAGAAGCCTTTGCAGCCCTCACAGGTGCGCACACCGTAATGTTGGCAGGCCGCGTTGTCCCCACACACAGCGCACAGCCCCTCGTTGGAAGGGGAACCCCGCGACGGCGGCGAGGGCACCTGCGTGTCCAGCAACTGCGAAGCGTGGCCGATCTGCAGGCCCGGAAAGCCCATGGACGCGGGCTTTCGAATCGGGTTGGGCACAGCGAAGGTCTGCCCGTCCACCACGTGGTGACTGCCTGCGGGCTCCGGGTTCATGGGGACGTGCAGGGGCCCGTCGAAGCGCATCTGGCAGCTAGATACTGGGGTGCCGGGGGGCGACTGCTTAAAGGAGAAGAGGGAGAGGCGGGAGACGGGCGTTTTCCTCTGCTCGATCATGTGCGTAGTGGCCACGTAGTTCTGGTGGAAGTTGTGGAGAGACCCCGGGTCGTCCCACATGGGGCTGTGTTGCACCTGGAAGCCCGGGGTGGTGGGCGTCGGGGGTGAGGAGGGCTTGTAGTAAACCGACCCGGAGTGCGGCATCATCTCCTCGGACTGGGGGGGCAGGTGGCTGTGTTGCTGGTAGTTGTGCATCTGAATGTCTTCTACCTTAATGGAGGACTGCTGTCCGGACAGGGGCATTTGGTACAAGCAAGGTGGCTTGACGTCGTAGCCTGTGCTGTAGTTGTCCATAAAGGTACTGAAGCTGGGGAGAGAAGTGGTGGCAGTGATTTCAGTGTTGGTGAGGTCCATGCTAAACTTGACAAACTCTGGAGTTAAGAAATCGGAGCTGTATTCTCCCGAAGAGTGGTAACTGTAGCTCTGAGAAGCGGGGCTGGCTCCTTGAGGCGAGGACCCATACTGCGCCTGAACACAAGGCATGGCTGGAAATGAAACAGGGTGATATACACTCAGCTGGTCAACTGAACACTTTCTCCCGGGTTCGGGTACACCTGGAGCTACACCGGCAGCCCGTGGCGGTCAGAGAGCGCGGACCGGCGCAAGAGGAAGGGTGGGAGAGGGCGAACGCTGTGTAGAGCAACAGTGCAGGGGTGGAAAGCCTGAGCAAAGAAAGACCCAGAACTAGAAAGCTATAAAGGGTCTACACTTCCGGATACTTCTGAACACCTTCCCTCCACCCCACCTTTCACAGCCAAACCCACTCAGAAGAGCCTCTTGCCTGAAGCTCGGGTTCAGCAATCTCTATCTAGAAATGACCATTTAGAAATGAAGTTGAATTGTGCAATGAGAAACTTGTTCTGGAAGGCAAAGGGTCCAGCAAACCTTAAGTGACAGGGTTTGCAGGGAGAAGATGCCTTGCCCTGTTTCTATGTGCTTAGAGAACTCAGGAGAGGAAAAGAAAAAAATGAAGTTGCACTAACCTTCAGCCGAGTTACAGGCGTTTTCGAGGAAATTAAAGGTGGACAGTGTCGTAATTCAATGAAGGACAAAGTTTCCAAGATTTTTAGAAAAGCAATGGGGAGTCCAGTCTGTTTGATCTCCCTGAAATACAGACATAGGAAGCTTCAGGGTGTCTTTCCCACAGATTCGGCTGGGTGTATGTAGACTGACCAGGCAGGCCCTTCTGTTGCCCTCCCTGCTGGTCTCATTGGAAATTAGTATGTAGCCTTCACTAAACTCAACTGCTGAAATACATGTGTAAAAGATATGACTGGAAACAACAGAAAATGCCACCTACTGCACTGTGTAAATCCTTGCAGAGGGAAGACTGTGAAAGAGGTAAGGTGTTCAATGAACTTATTTAACACTTATGATGTAATGAATTTACCCCTTTGCTGGAGCGTGGGTGGAGGGGTCATTTCCATTTTAGTTTAAATCAGTCATAAATAAACAGACTAGAGTCTAAGAGAAAATACAGCATTGGAACCTTTTCTTGAATTTTTTTCTTGTGGAAAAATTGGCTTTTCTTTTGGGAGGGTAGAAGAAAGTTAACAGAAGTCAATAATATAAAATGACAAAATAATCCTCCTCCCTTACAGAATGTTAGTGAGGCCTGGACAAAGGAGAAGGCAATTGGAGTAGAAGCATCTGGGTTTCTCGAGTGGTCCTGACAGAGCACTGTGATGGGAGATACAGAGGAATTGATGTTCACTTTTCCAGAAAACTTGTCTTTCAAAATCTTTAACAGCTATGGGATGAGAAAAGGGGACCCTACTGTGTCAGTAAAATCTGCGGGTTGACTGCAGAGGGTGGGATATATTGCTTATGTGGTATTGGCACCGATGTTAGAAGTACTTCCCAGCATAACAAGCTGAACACCTTCCCTAAAATGCCTTCCACAATCTGCCTACTTGCTGGAACAAGGCATTCTTGTGTCCTAGTAATTTTCAGATGTTCCCACTTGGAAGGCACTCTAGAGCATAAACAATCTTATTACTAATGAAAAAGAAAGCCAAACATCCACTCCTTCTGTTCTCTCCCCTCTCCCATAATCTTGCTTCATGGGATGGGGGAGGATTAATCCAAAAAAGTAGACTCTTGACCACCACAGCCCCTTTGCTGTGATATTAACCCCCGATAGCTTCACAATTTCAAAATTGTACTTTTCAGATATTCATATCCGTCCTAAATATCTCTCTCTCTCTCTCTCTCTCTCTCATGCACACACACACACACACACACACACACACACACACACACACACACACTCGCATACCCAGAGAAGGCACATGTCAAAACCAGACAGAAATTTCAGGCAACTTAGTAACAGGACACTTTACCAACAACACTCCTACTCAACAATACCCAGGAAACATCGACATGCTAGCCAGCCAGCCGCTGTGACACAGTTCCCAAGCAACTCATAAACTGAAGAACTTTCTCCGCCTGTCAGTTTGCAGGCAGCTTCCCTTGTATGCAAAGGACTTGTGGTCTCCATTACTAAAGGCCCTAATCAGTTCTGCACTTACAGCAAACTTTGCGCACATTTCCGCGGGCAAGTCCGCAGCTCCCCAAAACTGTTGAGTCTCTCTGCCATGCCCACCAATGAGAAGCATGGAAGCCTCTGTTGGGAGTCAACTTCTCCCGAATGCCAAAGCCGGAGTTCGAACAAACGCCCCCGGTAACTGCGCCCACCCACTGCCCATCCACGGCCCCACTCACGCTACGAGCCTCTGGCACCCACTTCCAGGGAGCCTGTCCCACACACCTGTAAGGAAGAGACGTGCAAAAGAAGGAAAGGTCATAAAAGAACGCGAGCTGCCTGAGCTGCACCTACTCACTTAGTTCTCCGGCTCTCTCTTCATTCATTCAACTCTGTTGAAGTGAGGTTCCCTCTGAGAGCCCGAGTGCCGGGGTTGGGAAGTGATGGGCTAGCTGGGAGAAGAAAGAAGGGACACAGCAAACGGGGCGGGAACAGGAACAGGCGGCCGGCTGGGCAGGCGAAAGGGACCGCAGAGCCTTGAGCGAGCCGCCGGGCGGACTGGCCCTGGCCGCCAATGTGCCTTTGTTTATGTGGCTCGCGCTGCCGCCGCCAACATGCACCTAAAGTCTTTGCGCGTCAGCGCGCGTCAGCGGCCTGTCGCCCAATCGCGGCGCCGCAGCGCTCCCTGGACTCCTGGCCCGCGCTCGCTTTGGTATATTTCCGAACTGACGTCACGAGCAGGGCCGATTTTAAGGTGGGAACCGTTCTGCGTTCACCTTGGTAGCCAGATTGGTTTTTTTTTTCCTTTTTTTTTTCTTTCCGAAAGAGGTGTGACCTCTCTACCCAGGACCGCGAGCCCACAGCACCGCTACACTTCACCTTCCCCCCAGCCCCTCGCCCTCGCTGCGGCCCCGCCGCTCACACGTGGGGAGGGTGCAACAAAAGCCCAGACGGAAAGGAAGGCTGGCGTGGGCTAGGTAGCCACACCTGAAGCTGCACGGGATGGGGTGTGCCTTGCAGCGCCCTAACCTCACCCACCCACCTTCCTCACCCTCTTAGCGGAAGCACATGCAGATGTCCCATGACACGAGAGCCTCAGAGGGCTCAAACAGTTGGGGTGGGATTTCCTCGGCTCAGTGCATCACCTTTTTCTCTTTTCCTGCTTCTGCCTTCCTCCTTTGGTATACTGCCATTCTTTCATGTTCTCTCTCTCTCTCTCTCTCTCTCTCTCTCACACACACACACACACACACACACACGAGTCTACACTGAAAGGGAATGGCGGGGGGGGGGGGCAGTAGGGCCTATGTTTCAGTATTCCCCTCTTTCCTTGCCCACGTTCGAGGGAGGAGGCGGTGCGCAGAAAGGGTGAAGGAGGGGAGGGTGTAGACCGTGACTCTGTCCTTCAGAGACCCCAAAAGTCAAAATGAAGCGTCACTCGCTTTCCTTTCGTAGACAATGCAGCTGAGATGCAGGCAACAGGTGCGCCTTCTACAGAAAGGCATTCTGATCCCACCTTCTGTTCACCCTAATACTTTCGACACCTCCTGGTGCCCACCACCTTGTACCCCTTCCATGAATTTTAGGGAAATAAATCAACTTTCCTCTGATACACAAGGGTGATCATAGACTCAATCTGAGAGCCAGGAGGAAAAGGACAAGAGGAGTGGAGGATGGGGTTGGGGAGAGCGTCTCCGCGAAGTGCGAAGTGTGAAGTGTGTGCCTACAGCCCTGCTTGAGGAGGACTGGGCCGGCTATGAGAGCTTGTCGCACCCCTCTGCCCCGGTGGTCTGAGTCGCCGCGGGCTCTGCTTTGCAAGGCAGTTCCCCCTTCTACGCCGAGTGCTCTGGGAGCATTCTAGCAAAAGAAACATCGCTGCTCCGGAGGGCAAGCTTCTCTCCGGGTAGCCCGGCTGGAGCTGGCGGGCTTCCCAGGGCTTCTCCCGAGGGGCTAGAAGAGGCTGGGTGGAGAGGAGGGAGAGTCCGAAGGCGCCCCCCCGCTCTGTTTGCGGAGAACGGTCCCGTCGCCCCACCTCCCTCAGCGTGGCTGGCTTCCAGGCTGCCCCTACCCCTTTGCAACTCGCCCCTTCCTGGTGTTCTCTGTACGGGCGGAAAGCGCGATGGAACTATCCAAGATACTGGCTGCTCAGTCCTAATCAGTGCCCGCGCCTTTGCCTACGCCCCGCCACCCTCTGCGGCTGGAGAGGCGGTACGACCAAAAGCCCTGCGGCTGCCCCGGGAAGTCAGGAGCAGCCTCGGGGAAACCTACGTGACCACCTTAAGTTTTCCCCAGATGTTGCGGCTGCGGCGGCCGCTGCAGCTCAGCGGTGCCCTAGCGGGCGCGAGAAAAAATAAAACCAGGAAGTGTGTCTGTGTGTGTAGGGAGGGGGGAGATGTTGTGGTGGCGGGTGAGGGTGTAGCGTGTAGGGGGAAGGGGAGGGAGGGCGAAGAATAGCTTATTAGCATGAGATCGGTAACGTCAGCGCCCCGTGGGCAGAAGCTACTCCATGCGAACGAAAGGGAAAAAGTGAGTTTGGAGCACAGGGGAGAAGGAAGGGGGTGGGGGTGGCGGTGACGCAGGGGCTCAGGCATTGACGCACCGGCCAGGCTGGGCCCAAAATAGCAGCAGCTCCTGCACGGAGGCGCCCTCCCAGGTTCCCTTCCCCTTCCGTGAGGGAGCAGGGTGGAACCAGAGGGAGCTTTCCTTGATCCCCGCGGTGGGCCAGGCTCCTGGCAGCTATTTTCTGGCAGTAGGAAACTCAAGCGCAGCCACACTGTGGTGGCAGCTATTGTTTTTTAATGTAGTCCTGGGAATGCGGAAGCCAAGAGAACTTCAGGAGTGGAACCATCACCCTGCGTACACGAATAGTCCCGTCTAAGTAGATGGTTCACTCCACACCCTCCTCCTCCCTCATCGCCATTAAAAATATACTCAGTTTAAGTTGGGGTTAGTCTGGGAACTATATGAAAATTTCCTCTTAGAGAGCTGGAAATTGTCCTGGAGTTCTTAAAGTGAGCTCCAAGAAAGCCAAATATTGTAATGTGATGCGTTATTCTTTAACAGCAACCTGTCGAGTATGGCTTCCTAGTTGTGGAGCGTTTACCCAAGTCTCAATACAACCATGATTGAAAGGGAGTTTTCACAGCAGCTTATTATAACAATGATTACTAACTTGGAATAGAGTGATTACATGTAACATTAAAATTAGAGAAAAGGGAGACTTTTCCTTCTATTCTACCATCCATGTGAGAGTTCCCTTTAAATTCCTATTCTAGTTCCTGGGAAGCATAACAATTTCTTAGGAAGACACACCGGATGTATGACTGATAAGCTCGCTTAAACCAATTCTTAAGTAAGCTATTGCTTAGGATGGGGTTTTTGGTAAGGCTGGATGTGCTCAGGGTGGAAAGCATTTAGCACATGGATCAGAAAGTGGGAAGAAGGGCTCACATGCACAAAACCCCAGTCTGTTTCCCCACCAGATGAAGTTTCTCAGTAGTACTGCCAACGTCTGTAATTGACTGATCCAGTCAGTAGGGGGCCTGACTCCACAATATTCACACAATATTCAGGAGACCATCTCTCTTCCCCACCCACACACACACCCCTAGCAATTTACTATTTACTGTTTAAGCTAAGCCCGAAGAGAAAATGCTGCAGGCCCAAATATTTATATTGTGCTTGAATTCATAACTAACTACAAATCTTTGATTCACTTCTATTCTTTCCAAATGGAAACAGTTTAACACATGGATTAGGTTCACAATAGCTTTTCTGTATTTCCTTCTGCCCATATTTAACTCACTGGCAGGTCACAGGGGGGGAAAAAATCAAACTGGTAATAAAATCTCTCATTTTATCACCAAGCAGTTCAAATTGGCATATAATTTGGAAAAATGAAAGCATGTTTTAAAATCCTATGATTACATGTTTAAATAAATTATAGTTTAGAAGAGGATTCCTGTGGGTGTATTTGCTAGTATATAAGAGAATGCTTTTGTGCACAGAGGTTTAATTACACATATAATGGAATCAAAATGTAGAACTGAACAACCTTTCACAAAATGTTAAAACGATCCTTTAGGCTAAACGAAACTGAAATTCTGCATTTATATGACGGCAACCCTTCAAGATTCTTGGACATAAATAGTTCAAATAAAGTATTTTATAACTCAATTAAAATGACAATAATTTTTTTTCAGGACCCAACATCTGATATAACTTTAAATTATTGCCATGTATAAATGTGTACAGTTATTGCACAATGAAGGTCGATTTTCTTAATAATTTAAAATAAATGGAAATAAAAATTGGTCCTATTCTCTTGAAACTGATGAAAAAATCAAAAATTCTTCCTATTAATAAATACTATTAAATAACCTCAGAAAAACATTTAAGAAGGTAATGTCACTACGCTATCTTTTAAGATATTAACAAATATTAAGCAGAACATACTGCATATGTATAGAAAACATATTTTCATTAAAATCAACATAAATAATACATACACTCACATCTCAACCAAAGTATTTTATTTTATGCATGGCTAAGCAGATTATACTTAATAAAATTGAGCTTTTGGTATAATTTAGAAAGCAAACATGGATGTAATCCCATAGGATTTTCTATCTCAATGCATGGGAAAGAGGCCTTTAGGGATTTACTTCACTATTCTCCCTCAATGAATTCACAGTAGACTTTACAAGGCAGATGTAGTGAAATACACATACCTGTAATTCAGCAAGAGTCAAAGCAACTTTAACATATTTCATAATAAAATTCCTTAACGGAATTTATTTTACCTATGAAAGTAAGCTATATATCCTTTCAATTATATTTGGACAAACTTTCACTCATGGCATTTTGAGGGGGAGGCAGGCAGTTTTACATTAATGATTGTAGAAAGAAATTTTCACTTTGAAAAAAATCTGTTTCTGAAAGATATAAAATCATTTTTTAATATGGAAAGGTTTTTGTTGTTTTGCTTTTGCCATTTCATTTGCATCGACAGGATGTTAATCAACCAAATTGTTCCTCTCCCATAAGATTCTTACAGAATAAGTCAGTTGCTTTTTTTAATATTCACATTTGGGTAGTGGTGGTTTTTATTCACCTTTACTCAGCCCCATTGTACATCAAAACTCACTACAAAGACTTTAAAAATTATTTCTCAGTTTGATTCAGAACTCAGTTCTAGATATGTGTAAAGATATACAGAAGAAAACAGCATTCCTTTTTCTAGATGCATCTTCTTGTAAATTAAAATTATAAAACTGAACATATGGTAAGACCTCATGCCACTCAAAAAGTATTTTACATAATAAAAATTCTTCATCTTTTTTGTTAATACTTAACTCACAGTAACCATCTCCTAAATATTTACTTTTAAATTAACCACTTAATATTAACTTGTGTAAGAATTATTTTTTATTAGGCAAAGAAGGATGACTTTGGTTTTAGATTTCATTGCTAATAGCAATAAACGTGGGAATCACTGAAATGTATTAAGTCCTAAAAGGGACATTTTAAAGATTCTGAAAATAAATTTCTATATGCTCAGAAAATATCAGAAACATGAATTATTAAAAACAGCTAGTAACATTAGTAACCCTAAAAGTACTAAATAGCATTTCTTTAAGTAGATAAAATACAAACATTTTGCGATAGTTTTTATATGTAAATCACAGCTAGTTAGTTTTCATTTCATCTTTAATAAAATAACCACTTTTGATTTTCTCCCTAAAGTAACTGGTATATAGAAACCTTTCAATTTAACAAAAATGAAGATAAAGAAATGAAGATATATTACTACAAAGACATATATGCCCTTTTCCTCATCATAATTCTTCAATTATCAAGCCTACAATTTTAACACTACAAAAGTAACTTATCGCAAGGACCCTTATAGTGATAAGTAATAAATCTAATTACCATATCCTTTGAATAGATGTAATATAAATTTCATTGCTCACTTAAAAGTTCTAAAGTTAACAGCATAAACTTGAAGTTGAGTAATTAAGTAATCCTTATATAGACACTTATTAAAGTATTTATACATATTATCTTAAATCTACATCTATCATTTTGCCAATTAAAATTAGGACTTTAATTGCAATTAAGTAATTTAATTGCCAATTGAACAGCAAAATTGCTAAGTGACTAATTTTAATGCCTATTTTAATTACCAATCATGACTGGGGAGGGAGCTAATCAAGTTACATCAAGCAGTACCAGAGTAATGATGTGGAAAAAAAAAGTAGAACAAACATTCAAGGCTACATGCTTTATAAAAAGAAACATAAATTAAATAAATGCAAACACAATCTTATAAATGTATAAAAATACTGTATTTCAATATCTGAATACAGAACATGAAAGAGAACAAGATTTATTAAAGAAGTCCCTGTCAATCTTCAAAGTACGGACAACCAACATCAAAATTTTTGTGGGGTATTTACATGGTACTCATTCTAACCCAGATAAAAACAAAGTTGCATATAGCCTAGAATAAAAGCCTGTTTCCTGCTTAGCTGGTTAAATATTTACAGATTGACAGTTTAATAAAAACTTCTTAAGTGAAATGCTGTAAAGAGAGAAACAAGTTTTCAATGCAACAATGTGGATTCTGCATTTGAAAAGCAAACAGGGCAAGTGCAAAGGAACTATGCTTTTTTGTTGGCTGCTCTCCTCCTCAATCCCCCTCACTTGAATGAAGAGTTCCATTAGAGGCCCAAGGCCTTTCCATAACTGTCTCAAATTACCTTGAGGAAAAAATATACACCTGGCCAATCTTAAATATTTCAAATTTTTCACAAGTAAAAAGAAGAAAGCAGCTAGAATTACATCACTATTAAAATTATTTAGCATGGAGAATATAGCTACTTCTAATAGTCTGTCTGCATTTTCAGTTAGAATGAACAAGCCACAAAGCTGCAGGCAACCAGAAACACCGGTAAAAATCTTGGACGACAACAACATATTTTCAAAAGTTTTCATATCCAAACTAATTTTCAGATTAGCAATATAGAAGGGCACTATTGAAAGAAGGAGGTGAAGTCAAGAGCTCAAAAAATAAAAAGTGATACCCTGGTAGACAATAACAATCGCAGTACTTTTTGGCTATAGGGTTCCCCTTGGCAGCCAGCCACCTCATTTACAGCAACAATGGACATCCATCAAATTTTTATTTAAAATAAAGGCCATGCTGCAAGATACTTTTTTTTGTTTGTTTGTTTTTGTTGCCATATATGCATACCAAAATATATACAGTAATGTCTACAAAAGGGCCCACAATTATTAATGAAATACACTTAATACTATAACTTGAGAAAAAGCAAATAGTGCCCCTTGGTATCTTATTTACTAATGGACTTGAATTCTGAAATGAAGCACAGCAGGATTCTCATGCTGGCTTTTGAAAGAGGAACACTTTAATAATCACTGGCCCTGACAAAAGACTGCAGTATCTCTTCATGACAATAACAGCTTTATAAGGCAAGTTCCTGGGACTGATTAAAGGACACACTCACTGCTTATTCACAAGTCATGGAGATGGAGTCATTATTGACAAACTCACCACTGATCATGTTCAAAATACATGGAGTGCTGATGCTTAAAAGAGAAATAAAACCTCAGGCATTCAAAGATTACCAAAAGCAGCTGCAGAAAAGAAGATGGTTCTAACTTAGGTATAACTTAGTATGTTCTACACAAGATAATCTGCTATATCTTATTTGATAATAATCATCAAAATTATTGAACTCAAGCACTGGATAAAAAATCACCAGCCACTACAAAAAGAAAAAAGAGAGAGAGAGAGAGAAACTTCATCTTGTAATTTCAAAATGATTTTGCAAAGACATGGATATATAGACAAACTTCCAAAGTGTTAACACTTTCTGAAACTTGACATGACTGAAAGTGTGTACTTCTTTAGATTATTCCTTGCTATTTTATGTATTTTGGTAGTCTAGCAGTTCACGTGAATTAATGTGGTTTACATATTGCTGGAGGCAAAAACTTTTAAAAGATAGCATGTCTTTAGCTTTCAGATATCCCTTAATAAGTTAACAAAGTTTCAAAATTATAATAATCATTTTTTTACCCTTAAGTTACTGCTTGTCTTTCAGTGTGATCTATCTGTATTAGTGAATGAAAAATAGTGATACAATAAAAGACAACCATGTTTATGATCTGAAATTAGAAGGAATCAAAACATTTTACTAGGCACCAGGATAATTAAAAATAAAACCTGTTAATATTACAGAATTATTCCGTTAGGAGTTAAGCAGTGACTTCAGTATATTGTCATTGACATGCTGGGAGGAAAAAGCAAACTCTCAGTACCATCTTATACATGATTAAAGTTAATACAGAAATAGTGCGTGGAGGTGTGGCTATTAGAAATTGGCTTGCTGAGGACATCCTATTTACATTTCTTATATTTCTTGTTCCTAAGAACTGTTCTCTATAAGTTAATTTCCAAAGTTCAAGAATGGGTGAAGTTTAAAAGTAAATGGAGAATTTCAAACTGTTGATGAATGGATTTAGGAGTTCTATTGAAACAACTAGCAGGAAACACATTTTCCCTAGGAGTTCTTTAATTTTCCAGTTTTAAAACCACAGTGTCCCTAAAGATGGCTAACTGTCTTTTAAATTAGTTCTGGATGTCATATTTTCCATCTCTCCATATTCTCATCGATTAGTCAGATGATTGGCAATTTCCAAGACTACTGTGTCGGTAAACTTTATAAATTTTGCATCGTCCAGAAGTGGGAAGGAGAAGGCAGGCAATCCAGAAACACATTTTACAGCCAGAATGATTTGACAGGGCCTCTCAAACTACAAATAGATGTTATAGAATTTGAAATGTAGCTCTGCAGCTCAATTTATACCACAGAAATAGTGAGATGCTATCTTCCTGTTGTTATAACGTATCAGGTCAAGGGATATAAATTGTACCAGGTAATTCATTTTGCTGTTCAGAGAGTCATTAAGTTCCTCCCAGAATATATGTGATTGATATCCCTGGAGGTGAAAGGCTAAAGGAACCATATGGCAACATGTTGCATTCCGTATGCTATCTGCCCATCCGTGCTTAAGCTGTCATTAGCAACATCTGTACCTTACGGAAATCCAGCTGCGCCGACGACGGCTGACGGAATTGTACTTGGGGGGGAAATCTAGCTTAGCGCCATTAACTTGAGACTTAGAGTCTATCTACCAGGACGGATGGAAGCTTTCACAATTAGACGAGACGACACAAATGCTTTATTAAAGTTTAATTTTGAACTCCCAATTAGCGAAAGTGCATTACAAATCGCTTGTAATTTCCTAGAAGACACGGCGAGTTCTCTGTCTGCCTGCCACGTGCGAGGGGCTCCAGAGCAAGCTTTCCCAGCTCCCGGCAGCGGAAAGGGGATGCTTCGGGGCTGGGCTCCGCATCCCAGGAAGTCCCTAAAATCCTCGCCAGCCCCTCCTCCCGTAGGGCGGGGGCGTCGGTGGACCGAAGCCCCGGGGTGGGGGCGGGGGGTTACTCGTCCAAGGCGTTAGCCGGGTGGCGGGAGCGGAGAGAGCGCAGAGTGGACGGGGGAAGGGCGGCGGGCGGCGGGCGGCGGGCGGGAGAGGGTTGTCTATTATCTCGGCTTCTCGGGAGGAGCCTCATTTACTGAGAGTCAGTCACGCAGGAGAAGTTTCTCTTTCGCTCTTGGCGCTACACACCCAGATTGGCTTCCAGCGCGCAGGCGAGGGGGCGCGGAGGGGTGAGGCGTCCTGGAAGGGCTGCCCGGCGTCCAACCCCCCTCGGCTCCCCTCCCGGCCCCGAACAAAGCCCCGCACTCTCGGTCCAGGATACGTTACCTGCCTGGCGCTCCCGGCCCCTCGATCACCGCGTCCCCCGCTGGGCGCGACTGGTGCGGGTCCCGCTCCCCGGGGCGCGCAAAGTGGTCGCCCCCGACCGGAGAGCTGCCCCGTCTCGTCATGTTGGGGCCGGGTGGGGACCGGAGGAAGTGGACTCGGAGGCTGGGCAGAGGGAACTTACTGATAAAATAGAGAAGACAAAAAAGCCCGCGGGTCTCGGGTCCTGGCCGGGGGCGAAAGAGGCCCATTCCCTTTCGGGGAGTCGCGACTGCGAAGACGGGGAGGCGGGGAGCGCTCGCTCGCCCCCCTGCGCCGGCCCCCGGCGGCGGCGGCGGCGGCTGCACACACAGAAGCCCATTGTGGCCGGCGCCCCGCGCGCAGCCCCGCGAACTCGGCCCCGCGGCCAAGCGCGTCGGCGGCCCAGTCAGCCGGCCCGGGCTCCGTGACGCGCGCGCAGCCCGCCCTATAAATAACCGGCCGCCGGCCGCCCGGGCGGCTCTCCAGTGACGGCGGGGCTGCGGCGCGGGAGGAGGAGGGCGAAGGGAAACAATAAAACGCCGGCCCGGGGCAGCCCTCAGCCCTCCGCGCCGCGCTCCCCTTTCCCGGCTCCGGCCGGCCCTGCGAGGAGCGCCGCTCGCGGACGGGAAGAGCCAGCCGAGCCCCGGGCCCGGGACGCACTGCCCGGAGAAGGGAGAGGGGGTCGCCCACACCCGGGTTGGCGGGCCGGGAACTTGGCGACAAGTTTGGCGGAGAAATCGCTGTGTGCCTCCCTCGTTGGTTTAAAACATCTCTGTGCTTTCTCTGCCCCCACCCCCCACACACACCCCCATTCGACTGCAGTTCGGATGTGTTTTCGTGGGAGTATGTCCTCAGACAAAAACACATGCAGAAAAACTTGCACCTTAAACGCAGGCAGTGCCTAGGTTTCCGCGGGGCCGGGCCGCGGCACTCGCCGGGGTGGCCCGCAGAAGCCGCGTGGGCATGGACTCCAGGACTCCAATTCAAGCCCCGGTGTATTTTTGGCCTTGAACGTAGCTCTTTTGAATTTTATGAAAGTTTATGATCTTTCAACGTCTTCGACTTTAATCAAGCCTACCACTTAAAGGGGGCTTTCTCCCTAGGTAAATATTTCTGGAGAGACATTCGGTACTAACTTACACAGTCAAGCAACACACCCTGATGCCTTTCCTGCCTGTGTCCTTGGGGCCATCAATGAATGGACCATTAAGAGTATTTCTTCCTGAGTAAAAGTCTCAGATATATCTGTCTCATATTTTCTGGGGTGCTGCTATATAATTAATTTGCAGATGCAAGTAAGGTGTTGAGACAGCATGGATAGAGTTATAAGGGCTGAGGAAATGGTTCTTTGTTCACAATCGAGGCCAAGCGCTATAGTAAAAGGTTCACTGGGCTGGGGTGGTAAGATCAGGAAATAAGAGTTTTAATTTTATCTTCATAGTACTTTTCAGTGCCATCTTGCAGAAATCACAGCCTGTCTGCCTCATTTTCTCATTTTTAAAATGAAAAACCGGTGGTTCCTTTTCTACACTGATATTCTAGGGTAATAAACTCCAGGTATAAAGTTTTATCAAACTGATGTGAGCACCCAGTGTCTGGTAGGAAAGGGGTAACAACTAGAATAATTTGGTCTTTCGGTATTTTCAATTGTGCGCATTAGGCCCATTGCAGAAAAAGAATGAATTCAAGTATGCCAATAAAACTATTTTAATAGGAAATAATAGCTGTCACTGTATGTTTTATTTATGTGAACAGCAGACACATTTACAGTCTGATGATGTCTTAGGCTCTTTCTAACACATTTTCTTATATGAGTAAATGGAGCATGGGTAGCAAAGTACACTAGACCACTTTCTCCAATTTAATCCCCAGTTTTGGCTTGTGTGGTTTTTAAGATAAATTTTTCAGGTGAAAGACATTAAATCGTTTAACAAAGAGTTGCTGACTGAGACAAGAGAAGATCTTCTGATTGACCTTCACCAGTCAGAATATGCCGTATTCTCCTGTCTTCAGGTTGGTGAAGGCAGAAAACATAAAAGTGGCAAAAACAAGTTTAGAGCCAAAACATTTGCTTCACACAGACACCAGCAAAGTGTGATCACAACTAAAAATTAACCAATATTTTTCCAGTTCCAAAAGCACATCTGTCTTCCTTTCTCATAAAATGTTTGATATCTCTAATTTAACTTTGCCTTAAGGTTCTTCCTTCGGCTCCTTATAGAGAGGTATTTTTCTCTATAAACATCCAGCTTCTCACATAGTTTTAAATTAAAGCTCTTTTGCTTACTTCTTGCCCCTTTTTGACTTAATCAGTTTCATTCTCCAACATCCCTGCCCTTAACATTTAACAGAATAAGAACTAGTATATCCTGGCTAAATTGAAAACATGCCTAATTTTATAGAGAAGGAGAGGGAAAAGCTTAGTTCTAGAACCAGTAAAAATGGGGCAAAACAATTAGTTTTCTCAAAACAAACAAAAACATACAAAATTTGTGGAAGAGGAGATTGAAAATATGAAAAATGTTCTATGTGAATCTCCTTGATAGCATAAGGCATGTTACAATTTTTCAAACATATAGTGAATGTTTTAAAATGTGGACATTTCCCAACACTTCCAAAGTTCCTATCTACCTGAGGTTAAATCCTTTGAAAGACTCTTCTACTGTAACAGTATTGAAGAATTTATTAGAGAAACTACTGTGCACTCTTGCCTTATTACTCAGTTAATCCTGCTCTGTATTTAGAGAGTGGTGCCAGCTAGGTTCAGGCTTCAAAGGAATGAGCACAAATATTTGCCATATCCTGTGCAGTATAGTTTTGGTGATTGAAATGAAAATTCATCTTAGAAAATATCACTGAAGTTATAGTATAAGCAAATCTCAGCAACCTTCAAATGGACAAATAGAAGGTTAACAAGAAAAGTGATAAGGGATTCTCAGTATTTCAAATGAAAGAAAAGAGACAACCTCGGTCAGAGCTAGGAGCTCTCTTCACATAAAAGGCCAAGAAACTTAGGCAAGCAGTGTTCTTAAAAAATAAGATTGGGCAGCAGTGGCTCACCGTCATGTAAGCCTAGTGTTTGGGAAGCCCAAGAGACAAGAGGATCACCTGAGGCCAGGAGTTGGAGAGCAGCTTGAGCAAGACCATGACCTCATCTCTACAAAATTCAGAAAAATTAGCTAAACTCAGTGGCTTGTAGTTCCAGCTACTTGGGAGGCTAAGGCAGGAGGATCACATGAGCCCAGGAGCTTGAAATTACAGGGAACTCTAAGGACGCTGTTTCATTCTAGCCTGGGCAACAGAGCAAGAAAAAAATAAATTAATTAACAATACGGTTGACCAAATTCAGTAAAATTACAGGTCTCCAAACATGAATTCAAAATATGGACATATATGCACAACCAGGTCTTCTGCTAAGATTGTCCTGATTCTAGTGATTAAGCCTTCAATGATATCTGTTGATGAGGGCTATTGCATACAGCTTTGTTTGTTAGTATAAAATATCAACATTAAACCTGTTGACATAGCTAACACATGAATTTTTTAAAATCCTATAGAAGTGTTTAGGGTCCCAGGCCTATTTGTCCTCAGTTCCATTCCTGGCTCGTCTTTCCTTCCCTCTGGTGCATATCCCGGGGGCACTGATCCTTGCAGACTGCATTTCCAAGGCTCTCCTGTGAGCTGGCTGCCAGCTGGGTTGAAATGGGAAAAACCAGCACGAAAATGGAGAGCTAGAGAGTTAAAAAAGTATACCCCCACAATCCAGCTCCGGCCAAGTAACCTGTGACCTTTGACCTGGGGCTCCAATAACATAGCCTCTTCCCTCTATTCTGGGACCTTTGGAGTTGTAGTGGCTTCATCCTGTTAAAAATTGCTGTCCCTTTTTAAGTTTCTCAGGTCTTCTGTCACCTGTTTTACAAATTACTTGCATTAAATTCTCCCTGTTTTAAATACTTGAAGCAGTTTCTGTGTTTCTGACTGGAGCCTAAATCCATACATTCCATGGAGAGGTATTATTGGATGGTATACATGGAAAATTCAATTAGTTCTTGAGTGTATTTTGCTAGAAATTCTTTTTTCTGAGACATAAATGTCATGATAGTAAGAAGGGTAGCATATAATACCTGTCAAAACTTAATTTATATCATACATCATCTATGAGGGACAGCCATTCACCAGCTTGTGTGTGTTTGTTTGTTTGTTTGTTTTTTGAGACAGAGTCTCACTATGCGTCGCTCTCGGTAGAGTACAGTGGCATCACAGCTCACAGCAACCTCAAACTCTTGGGCTTAAGTGATTCTCTTGTCTCAGCCTCTGAAGTAGCTGGGACTAAAGGCACTCAAGACAACACCTGGCTATTTTTGTTGTTGTTGTTGTTGTTGCTGTTGTTTTTGCAGTTGTCATTGTTATCTAACAGGCCCTGGCTAGGTTCGAACCCCTGCCTCGGTGTATATGGCCAGTTCCCTAACCACTGAGTATAGGCACCAAGCCATCAGATTATTTTCCAATGATCTTTACCTCCTTGGATCTTAAAAGAGAGAAAGAAAGAGAGGGAGAAAGAAAAGAAAAAACTTCTTGCATCACTAATGTGAACTATCATTATAAACGTGATTCCTTGGGATAATATTTTGAAATCTACATTACGTCTGTATTTTTCTTCTCCTATAATTTGCTATTGCTCCTCTCCTGTAAGTTAGTCTCCTGCTAGGTGATCATTTGATCATTGTCCTAGAAAGAGGACAAAAAGAACAAACAAAAATAGTCTAAAAGTATTTCTGGCTTTCTTTAATAAAAGCTTGAATTCTCAAGAGAAGGATTTCAAAGTATGTGGAAGAAGCTTCAAAGGGGAAAGGATTGCCCTGAAACTAAAAAAATGTATCTTCATTGACACATACAAGGAGAGAGAAAAACGGAGAACGATCGGTTTCCTGAGTGAGAAGCAAGAAACTGGAAACCGATAGTGGAGGTGTAGCTCAAGAAAGTAGAGGCCCAAAGCAGACATGGCAAAAGAGTCCCATGAGGTCATGGTGTTGGCATCCAGGTGTGTCATGGGAGATGAGTCATTGCATAAATACTCTCTAGACCTCACTCATCTGTACTGGAGATTACACTAGTTCTTTCCAAGTCTAGCCCAAGGAAGCCAAAGTGACTGGTCAGGGCTTGTGTGGGAGCCACCAGGAAGGATAGGGTTTTTTGTTCTCTGTGCTTAAACATGGAAAAATGTAAACTGCCATCACAAGACAAAGATCAGTTGGAGAAGAGAGTCCACTCAAAGAAAGTGATTTCCAAGAAATGAAGGAGAATTTGGGTGCTAAAGATCTTTGAGCTTAAAGTCTAGAGCTAGACCTACCACTGGCCTCACAAAGTCATATGAATAAATTTGTTCTTTTTTAGTTAACATAAGTTTGGGTTGAATTTTCTATCAAAGAGTCATAATTCATATGCTTATTCCCAATATCTGTTCAAGGCCTTAGTGCTTTGAAATGCAGAACTTCTCTTGTTGAGAAGCATCAACGCATACACATACTGCTACTGGACAGAGTAAAGGGAGATTTAACATTATCACACATGTGCAAAGTCAGAGTCAAACTGAAATGCTCATTTTTGGTTAAATTTCCAGGGAGGATGGAACTCTTCCTTCCACAGGGACATTAAACCTTCCTATCACCAGTGCAGAAAATTCAAGATGAAAGCTGGAGATGCGATATAGAACAGACTTTGCCTATCTCCTACCTTTTCATTACTGCACTCCCACCTGCAGCTTCTAGTGCTAGTCAACTAATAATTATTCCCCAGATTGTTCATGGTGCTTTATGCGTCAGTAACTCTGTGCCACCTAGTTCTTTAGTCTGGAATAAACAACCCATGCTGTCTACCCTTTAAGACTCACCTCAAGTATCCTGGCCTCTGTGAAATTTACCTGACACTGACACTGTCTTGCTCCTCATTCCTCCCACATACATGCTCTAAAATCCATCACTCACTTAGGTCCCACACTGTATATCCTTCTATTGTGGCCTCTATGCAATTTTTTGGTTGTTTATTCCTCTAGCTCTCCTACTACGAGATTGAGCTACATGAGGCCAGGAGTGTTCTCTAATTCATTTTAATTTTTTTTTTTTTTTGTAGAGACAGTCTCACTTTATTGCCCTCGGTAGAGTGCCATGGTGTCACAGCTCACACCAACCTCCAACTCCTGGGCTTAGGTGATTCTCTTGCCTTAGCCTCCCAAGTAGCTGGGACTACAGGCACCTGCCACAATACCCGGCTATTTTTTTGTTGCAGTTTGGCTGGGGCTGGGTTTGAACCCGCCACCCTCAATATATGCGGCCAGCACCCTACCCACTGAGCCACAGGCGCTGCCCTTATTTTGCAATTTTTAAGGGGCTAGCCATTAAGCTATCAATAACTACCTATGAATAGTGGAAATAAATAATTTGATACATTAAATAAATGAGTGAGGAAGCAGAGAGATCCACAGATTTTTATATCTGGGAGCTTAGAATTTATCTAATCCTGTGAATTAAAAAATGTATCATAATAGTAGAAATAACAAAATTAAAAATTCTAAAAGAATGAAAGTTTTAATTTTGTCAGGATTCACTATATGATAGCATTCTATATTTTATGCTTGCATTAATATAATAATATATTACAAAGTATAAGAATCTCTTTTTTTTTTTTTTGTACAGACAAAGAGTCTCACTTTATTGCCCTCGGTAGAGTGCCGTGGCGTCACACAGCTCACAGCAGCCTCCAACTCCTGGGCTTAGGCAATTCTCTTGCCTCAGCCTCCTGAGTAGCTGGGACTACAGGCGCCCCCACAACGGCCAGCTATTTTTTTGTTTTGCAGTTCGACTGAGGCCGGGTTTGAACCCACCACCTTTGTTATATGGGGCTGGCACCCTACTCGATGAGCCACAGGTGCCCCCAAAGTATAAGAGTTCTTATTCTTTAAGTTTGCCTTCTCTATTTTAAGTTGAAGATCTTCTTTCTCTTCCTTTTGAGCATTTTTTCTTCTATATGATTGCTTCCCTAGTCTATATAATATTTGTGACTATACTCATAATAGCCAAGAACCAAAACATTAGTTCAAATAGTAAATAAATTTTAAACACTTTAAGGATCCAAGTTAAATATAACTGGAAAAATGAGTCTTCACCCACTTTGTACAAACATACCAACATACACACACATTCATATCCATACTCTGGAATAATTGCATGGTTTCAGCATTTTTGTTTGGGAAGGGAGTTTCTGTTACTTGAAAAGTTTCCTGGGTGGATCCTCACAGACCTGAAGGAATCTGGGCATGCATAGAAGCAAGAGGAGGGATTAAGTGGCAATCAACAATGACCCTGCAGAAAAATGTTCCCAATTTTCTCCATTTAGCATAGACTAAGTACAAATCACATTATGTTTGAAGAATATTTCTCTTCTTTCATGTGTATTGTCCTTAATACTATAATAATTATTAGCCCTTAGTGTGTATGTGTGTGTATATATACATATGCATATACACACGTGTGTGTGTGTTTGTGTGTATGTAGAATCCAAGAGATGATCAAGAGAGTAAGGCGACAAATCTTCATTGCTGCTGATGGGCAAGAATTTGAAGGAAAACTCTACAGGGCTATGCGGTGGGAGTCCTTCTGGGGTATTATTCTAGACTGCCTGGCTTAAACTTTGGAAAAGGTATTGCCAAACATAATATCCTGTGGGCTGGGAAAGAAGGATGAACACTTCATAAGATAAACGACCATGAGTAAGAAATAAAATTGTAAAGATATGTACTGCAGAGATATGAGGAAAGATGCTTTGAAAGACAAAAGTACATAATGGTGAACTCTGAGACAAGCAACCAGGGCGAAGACTCAGGGTTTGCTTGTAAGGGGATACCTGCAAGATTTTTCAGTTGTTTTTGTTGTCCTTGCTCGCTTTGTTGGAAAGGGGAAAAGTTTCACTTAGTGAAGAGTTTTTACTGACATAGAGAAGTGTAACCTTAAACCTTCTGCACATTGTACCTCCCATAGGCTAGAATTGTGGTCCCAATATCCAGGAGAGTTTTGGCAGGTAGCAGAGAAATGAGTGGAGACCTGCAGAGGAGCATGCAGGAGAATGTGTACCTTGAATCAGCTATAGGTAAGCAGATAACCCAATAGGAGACATGGGGAAAACAAAGCAAAATAACCTTCTTTCCTGAAGGAATCAGAACTTCCTGTCAATTTTTCCTTTAAACACCACCCTTCTACACCCTTCTACACCCTTCTACACCCTTCTACACACACACACACACACACACACACACACACAAAATTACAAAATAAGAAATGTGGCTGTTTCTTCCTTTTTTGATTTTCATCTTCTCTTACCTGGACTTTGACTTATGTAGCTTCCTGTCACCAGTCATTCTTGCCCTGGTGTGTCCTACTCCACACCTTCTCCAAGGTTATCTTGGTAAAGAGCCTGGGCTCAGTTTCCTCCCCAGCGCTCTGCCAGTAACACCAGTAAAATCTTTCTTCCTGGTTAGTATACTCAGGATTTCTATTGAAAGCTGCACCTTTCATTCAGAACTATTCAAAGCTAGTGGATGGAGCCATTTGTAGAACCATTAAAAATGTGTTATTTTTGTTCAGCTAAGAAGTATCATTAAAGTCATTTGGGTACTAAGAGGATTTCATTTAAAGATTTACCCATTTAAAGATTGCCCAAGTTTTCAATATTGAGACAGATGGTACCACAGTAAAAGTTGTGATGTCCTTGAAAAGCTATCAGTTTTGTTTGGGAAAGTAAGTGTTCCTATAGTGATCAATAACGCTTGTGGTATACATGTCTGTAATAATTGTATAATTCCATCAAATGTCTCCGATCCTAGATGAATCTGCTTCAGGAGAGATGGCAATATGGCATCTAATAGAGCATGATGAGATCTGTGAACACAGATTTTGGATACAAATGGATTTGTTCTGATGCATTAGTTGTGGAATTCTAGGGCTCTTGATCTCTGTACTAAATAAACCATCATCATATTGTATCAGGATATTTATGGAACACACAGCCCACTTAATTTCCTGAAAATTAGTTACTTACAGCATTTTCAAAAATCTTTTATGAAGTTAAATTTACGTTCAATTTCTGACATGCATAATAGACAAAGTTATAAATACTTAGAAGAGAAAGGAAGAACCGGAAAGTATCTCCCTTCCTCCATCCTGCTAATCCATGACATTGTAAAAGGACCCAGCCATAGCTTTGAATTCCAGCCTGCAATTCCTATGACCCCTCTTTGTTATATCTCTAGTCTATCTTGATTGAATAGATAGCATAAAGTTAGTATATATAGTCTTGTCCTCATCTGTATCATGGAGAAGTACATGACAGATGTCTTCATAAATACCATTGATGTAAGATTTCTCCTATATCAACAATGACTTTTTAATACATTCAACTTTGGTATTTAGTTTATATGCCTTACATTCAAAAGCTCTTCACCCACTGCTGCCCACATATGCTGACAACTGTTCTGATCCCAGCAGGAGTAACAGATTTTATTTCTTAAGCATTGCAAAACTACGACCAAAGTGTTATTATTAGAAGAATGATCCTCATACTGGCTTTGCAATAGAGGGAAAACAAAGAATTGAGATGAAAATAATCTAGCAAATTAAAAAATGTCCCACATTTTTAAAATTGTAATTCAGTTTGGTTTTCAAAGGCAACATATTTAAATGCTCAAATTTCAAAAGGTACAAAATTTTGTATGGAGAATAATTTGTATTGCATCTGTGTTCTCCTGTTATTAAATTCTTTCCAAGCTAAATCAATGTTATAAAATGATTATATCTTCCCACAAAGTAGTCCATTTATATATAAGCACATATGTGTTTGAGTGTATATCTTGTCTATTTTTTCTTAACAACTTATCTTGGGGATATATTAGTGTAAGTATATAAAGAATTTTTAATTTTTTCTGCTTGAATACTATTCCACTGACAGAATATACATGATTTTTTTTTACATGATTTATTTTTATCAGTACCAAGTAGATAGCCATTTAAGTTATTTCCAATCCTTTGCCAGGAAGAAGACATTGTTATCACTTTGCTTATGGGTAGGTATTTCTTTAGAATAAACTCTTAAAAGTGAAATTTCTTGGTTAAAGCTATGTGTATTCTGTAAGGAATGCAATTCACTTCTTTCTGAACTGTAATTTTAAAAGATTCAAAAGGTCATGCCTGTGATCCTAGTACTCTGGGAGGCTGAGGTGGGTGGTTTGTCTGAGCTCAGGAGTTCACGACCAGCCTGAGCTAGAGAGAGACCCTGTCTCTATCAATAGCCAAGCTTTGTGGCAGGAGCCTTTAGTCCCAGCTTCTTGGGAAGCTGAGGCAAGTGGATCTCCTGAGCCCAAGAGTTTGAAGCTGGTGTGAGCTATGATGCCATAGCACTCTACCTAGGGTAACAAAGTGAGACTCTGTCTTGAAAAAAAAAAAAATTCAAAAGAAACAAAAGGATAAATTTTGAAAAGTAAGCCTCCTTTAGAACTCGTTTGCCCAATTATACATCTCCTTTCCCCAAGAGCAAATAATACCACTTCTTATACATCCATGCAGACACTTTACACAGACACATAGACACACACACACACACACAGAGGCAATGCACACATTAAAGTTATTACAAGAGAATTTAGTTTATTCATTCAGATTTATATTTTCCTCTGCATTGTATTCTGAAAAAGTCAGAAGGTGCTTACCAAGGTGATGGGTCAAAGGATTCAGTGTAAGTTTTTAAGACAGAAACATACCACTACTGTCTCATACATCATCATCATCATTTAAAGTGATCATATAGGCCCGGCATGGTGTCTCACACCTAACAGTAGCACTCGGGAGGCCAAGGCAAATGGATTGCTTGAGCTTAGGAGTTCTGAAACCAGCCTGAGCAAGAGTGAAACCTCATCTCTACTAAAAATAGAAAAAAAAAAAAAACTAGCTTAGCATGGTGGCACATACGTGTAGTCCCAGCTACTCAGGAGGCTGAGGCAAGAGGATTGCTTAAGCCCAAGAATTTGAGGTTGTTGCATGTTATAATCCCATGGCACTCTACTCAGGGTGAAAGCTTGAGACTGGCTCAAAAATAAATAAATACATACCTAAATAAAGAGATCATACAAATTCCACCAATTTTCTCTGCGGACATCTGTTCTGTGTGGAGGGAAGTGAGGCTATAGATAAATAGCCTTGCACTGTCCTCAGCCAAACATTTTCCTACAAGATTCACTTTATATAGCATTTGCCTTGTATGTGTGGCAAACAGACATAGTTGCTCTGTAATCCTATCCTCCTCCCAAAGACTCCCTCCCCCTTTCTCTTGTGTTGGATACCCTGTTTCCTCTGCCCCATGTGATTGTCTTTTTCTTGATGTTCTGTCTCTCTGTCCCACTTCCACCCTCTTGCATGCATTTCTCTCTCAGAATACAGCTTCCAATAATCCTACAGCATCCAATAGTGTCTAGGAAGTATATTTTTCTTTAAGGTCTTGCATTTCTGAAAATATTTTTGTTCTTCCTTTCTTTCTGACTAATGGTTTGGCTGGTAATAAAGTTCTAGGTGAGAAATACATTCTTTTTCCAGAAATTTATAGGCGTTGCTCCAGTCTTACTATTAAATCCAATACCATGTGATTTCTGCCCAATTTTATTGTTGTCTGGAAACATCTATGATTTTCTCTTTGTCCTTGATGCTCTAGAAAATCCCAGTGACATGTCTTGATGCAATTTTATTTTCATCCTCTGTATTCAATGTTGGATAGGTTTTTCAATCTAGAAACTACAGTTTTGGAGGATTTTCTTAAACTACTTCATTAATGTTTTCCTTCTGTATGCTTTCCTTTTTTCTCTCTTTTTGAAACTCCTTTTCTTTTCTTAAATTTTGAACCTCTTAGAATGGTTCTCCAATTTTCTTCTTTCTTCTCTACTCATTTTATTTTGTCTTTTGTTGTGTTTTCTGAGAAAATTCCTCAGTTTTATTTTCCAACTCACATTCTTTTTTTAAGTTTTATTTATTTATTTTTGTTTGTTTGTTTATTGAGACAGAGTTTTACTCTGTCACTCCAGCTAGAGTGCAGTAGTGTCATCAGTGCTTACTGCAACCTCAAACTCTTGGGCTCAAGTGATCCTCCTACCTTAGCCTTCTAAGTATCTAGGACTACAGGGATGTGCCTCTAGCTAATTTTTCCTATTTTTAGTAGAGATAGGGTGTCATTCTTGCTCAGGCTACTCTCAAACTTTTGAACTCAAGCAATCCCCTTGCCTTGGGCTCCCAGAGTACTAGGATTACAGGCCTGAGTTCTGGCTTATTTATTTATTTTTAATGTGGCAAAATATACATAATGTAGAATTTACCATTGAATCAATTTCGAGTGTACAATTCAGTGGTATTAAGTGTAGTCATGTTGTGTGCAACTATCACCACCATCCATCCATCTCTAGAAGCTTTTCATCTTCCTAAACTATAACTATATCCCCATTGAACAAAAACCCCTATTCAGAAAGACGTGTAAATGCTAACCCAACTTATATAAAGGACTTAAGCATCCCCAGATAGTGGTATCCACTGGAGATCCTGGAACAAATCCCCCATGGATACTGAGAAACAACTGTACATTTTATTTATCCATTTTTGCTGATGAATGCTTGGTTTGCGCCTACATTTTGGCTATTGTAAGTAATACTGCTATGATCTTTGGTTTATCTTATTTTTTTAATATTAATACTAACATATTTTTTCCTTTTTCAAGGAAAAAGAGTTCTCTTGTTCTCTGTGTGACCCATTTTGATTTTCTTAATTAATTAATTAATTAATACTAACATATTTTTTCCTTTTTCAAGGAACAAGAGTTCTCTTGTTCTCTGCGTGATCCATCTTGACTTTTTTCTTTTTTCAAGGTTACAATATCTTTTTGTAATCTCTGAGGATGTGAATGGTAATATGTATGCATATGCATATATTTTTTAAATTATTTCTTTCTGCCTAGTATCCATTTCCTCAAGTTGCATTTGATTGCTTACTTTCATCTTTCTTTTCCATGTTAGACATTTGCATTTGCTTAAGGAGGAGAGACTAAAAAGCTGACTGGGAGCTCTGCATGGATAACCTTGAGTATTATTGCAAGATATCCTTGTTCATGGCATTTTGATGTCTTTCCGATTGATCAGATCAGGCTAACAGAGAAGAGTCCACCTCTGTCCTTTCTGGAGAATAGGAATCTGGCTGCCAATGCCCTGGGAGTCAAGCAAGGAAAGACGGATGAAGGAATATTTTCAACAGAATATACTCAGGCTACCAATGTGCCCAGCCACTCACAGTCCAGAAACACTATTGTGCCTTTTCCAGAAAATAAAACTACAGACCTACAACCAATTGGGGAGAGTCAATCCCTCACTCGTATGAGAGAGGCTAAGGAGATGATTGCTTCTCCATCAGTTTTCAACGAGTCCCTCCTATTATAGCACTCACAACCCTTCTTTCAGTTTCAGTTTCAGGATTATCTGGGGGTACCACTTCTTGAAACTTTATTGGTGGCCGTGCCCGTAGCTCAGTGGGTAGGGCGCTGGCCACATACACCGAGGCTGGAGGGTTTGAACCTGGCCCAGGCCTGCTAAAACAACAATGACAACTGCAACAACGACCACAAAATAGCCGGCTATTGTGGCAGGTGCCTATAGTACCAGCTACTTAGGAGGCTGAGGCAAGAGAATCAGTTAAGCACAAGAGTTTGAGGTTGCTGTGAGCTGTGACACCACAGCACTGTACCCAGGGCAACATAGTGAGACTCTGTCTCAAAAAAAGAAAGAAAGAAAGAAACATTGGAGGATTCTCTTGTGTTGTTGGTAATGTTCCTCAGCTTTAACCCATTACCAGCTTAGTTTTCTCTCTCTGGGGTCTATAAAGGCAATCGGGTTTCATCCACCAATTTTCTAGTTTTCAAAAGTATCTTGCTCTATTTCCTCTCTTTCTCCTCCATTGTTTTTTGTGTCTTAAAAAAAAAAAGTCCTTAAGATTGCTGTAACAGAATTTCCTGAAATGGTGACAGTGAATGTATATGCGTGCAGTCCTCACTCTGAGCTGCCACAGCAGAGTTAATGCTTGCTGGGAACAAAGGAAAAGGATCTTCTTGATTCACCAAACTTACAATAGATTTAAGGATCTATTTTGTTACTATTTTTTTTTTTGAGAGTTTCCCTTCAGTAGAGTGCCATGGCATCACACTTCATAGCAACCTTAAAGTCTTGGGCTTAAGCGGTTCTCTTGCCTCAGCCTTCCAAGTGGGGCCTACAGATGCCCACCACAATGCCCAGTAATTTTTTTGTTACCGTTGTCATTGTTATTTAGCTGGCCCAGGCCACTGGGTTCCAATCCACTAGCCCCAGTGCATGTGGCCAGCACCCTAACCACTGAGCTACAGGCGCCGAGCCAGATTTCAGGATTTAGAATTTAGTTTTATGCCAGTAACTTAATGTTGCCTTTATGAAAATTCTCTCATTTCCCCATTTTAAGGTAATATTTAGAAGAAATTGACCTGATTCTATACAAGCCTATAATGTAGTTTGGGCCTACAAAATAAGAAGTGCCCATTCTGACTAGCCAATTTATATGTCCTTAAATAAATATATTTAAAAAAACAATGAATGGGAAATTTGCATACAGATACTCTCTTACAAGAAATGATCATTGAGAAAAGTATACTTACTCATGATGGATTTCAAATATAAATGACTTGGGTTGAGTGGTCCCCACTTATCAAAAAAAGGCTCTTTTAGGTGATAGTTTCGAAGAGTGTACATATATTCTTCACAGCAAATGGTCAAATTCAAGTATCTACAAGAAAAAAAAAACAAAAATAAAAACGGCACCTGGTTATTACCCAGATATATCTGTTCCCTCTGCTTCATTTTAGTCATAGCTATTTAATTTCCTGAAACAAAAAACAAACAGATTTTTCACTAATGTCAGTCCTGCAGAGCTAGCATAGGACAGAAGAGCCAGCTGTACTTGATTTCGTCTTATGCATCATCAACAAAATTGGCAGCTAAGTTCTGATTTCAGAGTCTTTATGGTTAATGATGAGGTACAAGCTGTGCTTGATTTTCAGATACAAGCCTGATCTTACTTTGCTGACAGAAAAATCTATTTTTGATTGTAAATTGAGCGAATTTGATGCAGGATTATTGATGTAGGATAAAAGCAGATCACGAAGATATCATTTTTAGACACATCTCTAACCCTAAAAACACTTACATGTATTCTTATTGTTATTGTCATCATCATTCTTACAGTTATTAGCATTAGGATGACGGAAACTCAACATTCAACTAAGATCGCAGTTTTCTTAATGAGTCACATATCGATAAGTATTATACTAACTTACGAATGTGACTGCAATGAAAAGCATCAACAGAACTAATTAGCAGCTGATTTTATTAGCATCTCTCTTCTGGGTTATAATGATAATTCAGAATCACGTTGCAGGTGGTCACAGGTAAAATCTAACATTATATAAAGAATCGTGAAGCAGATAGGTATGAAAGAGAGGAAAAATACTTCCTCGATTATAAGCTCTTGGACAATAGCTATTATATCTCAGTCACTGCTTAAAACAGCTATTATATTGTTAAAGCTATATAAATTAATTTGATCATACTTGCAAATGGTGTACCTTTGAACATTTTTAGAGGCAGCAATATTGGCCATGTGCAGAGTTACATAGTCATAAAGTGTTGTCTGAAATGTTTTTTCATCTTATCCGCATTTGGGAGTTTTCATTACAGCTCCTCAAGTGTTACATGCTGCCTATTTCCTGAAGATAATATTCCCCACCTACCCCTGTTCAGGTTTGCCTCTCCCTTCATTTCATACCTATTTCTCCTTAACTCTATCAAAACTTCCCTGTTCTTTGGCCCATTCCCTTAAGATTTTACAAGGATTTGGTGTCTCCTTCACTTTACACTTGGGACTAAATGTGGAACCCCCATTTCCTATGCCTAGGTCAGTTTCTTGTGAATTTCCTAGGCCTGAATTCCATGGATGGACTGTGTCCATTCATTGATACACTCATTCACCTTG
>CAUYRH010144026.1:0-14525 GCA_963574655.1 Perodicticus potto
TGCTGAATTGGGCGATGATAGCAGGGGGCAGTTAGGGTTTCTCCGGAGGGAGAGTGATACAGGGGTTCATGGACTGGAACCATCTTTATTGCGTGTGGCTTGATGACCTTTCGTGCCCAGCCGCAAGGAAGCTGTTACTCGGCTGCCATCTTGCTCCGCCTTCCTGAATGGATTTCTAATAGCTTGGACATGTAGGTTTTCAGTCTTTCAAAATTATAAATAGTACTATAATAGATAGCCATCTGCATGTATCATTTCACATTTGTATTAATATATCTGTGAGATAAATTCCCAGAAGTGGAATTCCTGAATCCCTGAGGTCTTTCGAGATGTATTCTTGCTCTGAGATGGTTGCACAAAAGGCTCGAAGGCGAGCCTTATTAAGGCTGTGTTGCTGTCATGGCAAAGCTCATGACCAATCTGGAAAAACCAGTGCCTCCTCTTGGAAACACAGCTCCATTGGCTTCTTTGGATAAGAAGGTAAGAGGGAATGTTGTGGGGAGGGACATGTGTGTCCCGGAATCTGTTTCTGTTTTGTTACTCCAGAACCAGGCTTCAGAGTTGGATGACTCCAGAATGGTTAGACTAAGCTGTTCACCATGACAGCCCCTTGGAGCCTCCAGTGGTCGCTTAAAGTGACCTGGGGGAAGGTTGGGCCCACAGAGCACGTGGATGCTTTCCTCTTGGACCTCAGTTTCTGCATCTGTGGTATGAAAGCATGAGGACAAGCTTCTGTTGAGAGAGGAGGCTCGTCCTTCTTCATCAAGAACAGCGCCACTCCAGCAGGTGCACATCAGGACCCAGGTGGGATTCCACGTGAAGGGAGCTTTCCACACCTGGAGAACAAGAAAGAGGAGAAAAGGAAAGAAGGAGTAGAGAAGAGAAGGAGGGGGCCAGAAGAGCACGGGCTCGGGCAGCCTCTCGGAGCCGGCAGAGGTGGTTACGGTCAGCAGCGACACGACCAGACAGAGCAGTCTTCTCACCACCCCCAGGATCCTCTCTGGGCTCCTTGTGGTAAACCCTAGCACCCAGAAACCAGTGATTAGTGGTTTCCTTCCTACCACTTTGTCTATTCCAGAATGTCATGTTTGTGGAATCCGGCCATGTGTGGCTGTTTTTGTTTTTGTTTTTTTTTTTTGAGACAGAGTCTCACGTGTCACCCTCTGTAGAGTGCTGTGGCGTCACAGCTCATAGCAACCTCAAACTCTTTGGGCTTAGGTGATTCTCCTGCAGAAGGGACTACAGGCACCTGCCACAATGCCCAGCTATGTTTTGGCTGTCGTTGTCATTACTGTTTGGTGGCCTGGGCTGGGCTTGAACCTGCCACCTCCTGTGTATGTGGCTGGTGCCCTAGCCGCTTGAGCTACAGGCACCGAGCCCGTCTGCGGCCTTTTGAATTTGACTTCTTTCCTAATGCATTCGAGGCACATCATGTTGGTTGCACAGGTCTCGTGTTGGCAACTTGTTCCTCTGTGTTTCTGAGTAGCCTCCCATTGTGTGGATTAAGCGTAATTGATGGGCCAGTATGATAAGTGGGGTGTCAGGGGCGGGACACAGAGGAGAGCTTCATTGGTTGTGTGAAGCTTTCTGGGCTGTTGAGAGGGTAGAACAAGTGTGTAATTGAAGTGTAAGGAACCAAAGAATTTGTACCCCACAGAAGCTGAGCCCCTGGAGAGGACACTGCAAGTTGTTCATCAGAAGACTTGGTCAAGGCAACACACACACACACACACACACCCTTCCACTGCTGTCCTGGGGCAAGGCTGCTGTGACCTCTGATTTCAAACTGTCATTAAAACATTTCTAGTTTTTACATCTAAGTACGTTTTATAGTTAAAAGCATTCAATAGGATAGAATACAGGCTAAAATGTGAAAGTCTCTCTTTCACACCCCACCGCACCCCGGTCACACACTAGACATTACCCAATTCTTGTATACTCTGCCCTGGTTTCACACACACACATACACACACACTCTAGCAATACAACTTTATCTTCATTTTAACTGATAAAAATGAGGTGCTATGACGTGTCACTTGGCAGCTCGGTTGTCTGCGGGCCTTCTGATCCCTGCACGTTAGTACACACAGACCCGCCTCATTCTTTCTAACCCGTTGCATCGTACCCTCTACTAAGATGTGGCATTATTATTTAATTATTCATCACCAATTTGATTTGTTTCTAAGTTTCACTATTATAACATTGCAACAAATAACCTTTTAAATATGTCCCTTTGTGCACACGTGATTTATTCTCTCTTGTAGATGCTAGAAATGGAATTGTCTGCAGGAAGTGGAGGCCCATCTAATATTCTGATAAATCTGGATGAATCGATTTCCTAAAAGGATGCACTAATTTATATTCCCCCCAACAGCTTTCGAGACTGCCGATTTTCACACAACCTCATCACCACTGGGAATAACTGATCTTTTAAATTTTTATTAATCGAATAGCTGAAAAATGATCCCTCAATGTTGTTTTAATTTGCATTTTCCCATTTATAATAAAATCTACCTTGTCTTCCATATATTAATTCTCCATGGGGCATTTCTTCTTGTGCAGTTTCTTTTTTCTGTTTCTTTTATTGATTTGTTGCCCTTTGCTTATTGATTTCACAAGTTCTTTTTAAATTCTGGATATTAATCTTTGTATAACATAAATGTTATTTTTTCCTACTCTGTCACTTTTTAAAGCATTGTTTATAGTTTCTCTCATCATATTCAAGAATTGCTTTTTAGGTAGAAAAATGTATTTGTCTTCCTTCCTGGCTCTGTATGGGGGGGCTGTTTGCATGGAGGGGCCAGTCCTTCTCTGGGGACAGGTGAGTGGCATTTCTCCCAGAAGCCTGCAGAGGCACATTTCTTCAGGGAAGGAGTTCACCTGGGAACACCTGGGGACAATTCTGAAAACACTGACAGCTGCAGGGAGCATGGCGTTTCCTACTAGGATGGCCGAGCTGGGCGAAGTGAGATCCAGTGTTGGCCCAGGGCAAGTATGGGGAGAACACAATCACGCTTTGTGCCTGGGGCTGGTACTTGGCAGGCCACACAGACTTGCTCAGACTCCTTCCCTTACCCGGCTTCTCCAGCTGGGACGGGCCCTGCTCACAGAGATCCTTCCCAGCTCCTTCCCTCACTTCCTCAGGCTCAGGTTTCTATCCTCAGGAGGCTGGAACACAAGGCCTCAGGTGGAGGCTGGGGAGGCAGGCAGCCCCCAGGGTGCTCACCAGGGAATAAGCCCCCTTCCGGGCCCTGGCTACACAGCTGCCTCTCCCTGTCCAGCCTGGCTCCCTCCCGCTTCTCTCTTGCCTCCTTCCGCCGCTGCTCCTCTGAAGCCATGGGCACAAGCAGGCAGCAGAGTGGGGAGGCGCTATCAATTGCAGGAGTAGGAGAGGGGTCCTCACAGCCGAGCCACCTCTCTCCTTGAGCTCCTGACCACCTCCCAGAGCCCAGCGCAAGGTTACCAGGGACCGAGCACCAGGAGGTTACTTGGTAACCTTGAGCTGGGCCTTGAGGTGGGGACCAATGAACTGAGGAAATTATGTGGTCCTTGGGAAATGGGCCTGCTCCATCAGGGCTCCCCAGCACCTCTGAGAAGGAAGAATGGGGGACAAATGCATGAGATGGTGGGAGACCTGCCAAGTGGACATTCCAGAAATGGAGGAGGAGGAGGCAGACCCCGCCCAGGAGAACCCTTCCCCCGGGGGCAGCCACAGGAGACTCGGGTGCTCCGGCTTCCTGCCTGCCCAGCACCCTCCATGGTGGTGGGGAGGCAGGAATTGAGATGGGGGAAACCGGTCAGCTGAAATGCTGCCTCAGACTTCTCTTTCTCCTCTCTTTCTCCGCCCCCCTCCCCCCAACTGCCCCTCATTTCCTAGACCCTTGTTTTATGACCCCTAGATCAGGGTCAGAGGGCATTTGGGTCCTGGTCACAGTCCCATTGGAACCCACTGAGCTTACACACAGGCCTGCCTGGTGGGTCAGTGAAGTGCCCCCGGAGAGGTTTTGTGAATGCAGGAGGGGAGAGAAGAGGGAGGTGGAGAGTCAACTCCAGGATCCAGGTGCAGAGAGGGTCTCAGGCAGAGGTGGGGGGATGAGGGCTGGGAGCACGGAGCAGAAAGTGCTGAGCAGGGCTCTGTGATGAGTGACCTTGGCTCACAAGGGGGTGGCTTAGAGGAGAGAGGAGCTGCGGCTGTGCACATGTTTCCACCACCTTATCTGCTGATGCTAGAAATGTTGGTTGAAAAGAAAGATAATCTGCAAAAAGGAAAAAACCCCAGGAATCCCGGTGTAGTGTGTGTAATTCTCACTGCAGCCATAGAAGAGATTTTGCCAACCAATGCCAAGTTTATGGCTGCACCAAGGTGTGGACACATCCCTGATTCTGGCCTGGGCTGTAGTGACACCGGGTATGCTGGCCACTAGGGCTGCCCACATTCCAAGAGCAGGGTTGGAATCCTCCCAGGTGCTGGCTAGGAAGAGTGTGTATCTAATCAGCAGGCCCAGAGGGGAGCCCTTTCATAATCCCTCCACAGGGGGGTCAGTTCCCATAGAGGAGCCCTATCACCAGAGCTCAGGGGCCAGACGCTCTGCTCTACTCCCTATTTTTAATATACTGCTTTTTTTTAAAATGTGGAAGTATTTTAAAATAAATTGTAGATATTCCAGCATTTCACTTATAAATAATTTATTATAGATCTCTTAAAAAAAAAGAGCTTCTCATTATATAGCAAATTAATATTATCACAGTCAATGCAATTAGAAATCATTTCTTTTTTTATTAAGTCATTTGTACATAGATGATGAAATCATTTCTTAATAGCTCTACTACTCATCTATTCATTCCATTGTCAGATTCCTCCCTCCTCCCCTGAAGTTCAGCACTTTAACCATAAACAGAAATTTTGGCCCACCTGAGACTTCTCTGCCCGGGACCTGCTGTGGAGCCTGGTCCCCAGAGGAACCCAGGAAGGAAGCAGAAAGAGTAGGGAGGACACCAGCGTTTCTGAGAAAAACTCCTGACCCCGGATCCCAGGGTGCTACCAGGACCTTAGGGGTGAGTGGAGATGGGACAGGGCTTCGCCTCCTTCCTGGGACTGTGTCCCCCTCTACTGGGCTCAGCTGAGGTCATGGCATCCTGACCAGTGTGACTTCCTAGAAAAGTTCCTCATCCTTGCTGGGCTCCTTTCCCCACTGTCCGCTGCCCACTAGTGCCCTGTTCTTTTGCCGCCCTGGCCTCCTCTTTTCAATTCTGTTCCCTTCCCCAGCCTGTGCTGGACTCTTCCCCAGGCCTCTCCACCCATGGACTCACAGCTTGTGTTCTCAGGCTGGCTCCTGGTGCTCGGTCCCTGGTAACCTTGAGCTGGGCCCTGGGAGGTGTTCTGTTCAGGCTCACTGACTTACTGTCATGTGGAAGGGGTGTCAGAACTCACCTCCATCTCCTTCACTTTCTAGACAAGGAAGCCGGTGACTTGCCCAAGCACACACATGGCTGAGCCGATAGAGCAAATCCTGGTCTTGTTTCCAAGCCTTGCTCACCCCAAGCCGCTCTGCTCCCTGGGCTTAGGTGCAGTGCTGTTTACAGCAGCCTCTAAGGGGCTCCCAGGCTTCCATGGGGCATCAGGAAAACTGAGGACAAGAGAGGGTGATAATGGAGAAAAGAGGGCAGAATAGAGAAGTTGGTCCCCTGGAGATCAAGTGTGAGGATACAGGCCAGAGCCTCAGAACTAGAAGGAAAATTAGGAAACAACAGGAATAAAATATTATCATAATTATATTATTTATCATTTCATTTTTTAAATAATATAATTATAAATTAATATAAAATAATTTAATAATTTATAATTAATTTGTTTATAAAGTGTGCTTATCAGCATTGTTTATCTTAGTCCTCACATCAGTGTGATGGTAATATTTACCTCCCTACAGGTAAGGAGACTGAGCTCCTGAAGAAGGTCAGTGACCTGCTGACAGAGGCTGATGGCTTTGTTGGGACTCAGGCTCCTGAGCTCCATCTGGGGTTTCCACTGCATGCCCCATCTGCATCAGCACGGGAGACCAGGAAGATGGTCAGGGATTGCTGGGGAATTGCACACAGATGCAGAGATGACCCCTTCCCCATCCCATTACACACGGGGTTGGTGGCCACACCCTCCCGATCACTGCTGGCCAGAGAGGCGGCAGTGAGTATGCACACGTTTGGGGCCCAACCTGGTCAGTTTCCTACGGCTGATTTTTTTCTTTTGTTGTCCTCGGCTGTCCACTGAGCAGAGGTGGCTAAAAGGACTCCAAGTTCACCCTGTGCCACACATTACTTTCTCTTTCCAGCTCTGGGTTGTCTCTCCTATGTCACAATTGAGTCCTCTTTCTACCATACCTCTCTCCTTCCAAAGCTCAGCATTTTCTCAGTGTCCTTCATATGTCTGGTGCTTTGTGAATGTACCATCCCACTTAGAAATCCAAATAGGTTGGTAATACCAGTATTATTGTTATGAAAGTTCAGCCTTTGTTCCCCTGAAGCTGCATCAGAAAAAGAGGGACAAGTGCTTTGAGAAGGAAAGAGTTTATTAATTTGCTGGCAAAGGAGAAAAATGGCAGACAATGATCTCAAAATCCAAAGTTCTGCTTCTGAGCAGAAGCACAGAACTTTAAAATAGTCTGATTCTATAATCCCACCTTCGGCCAAGACAATCCCCAGACCTCTGCCAGATTCATCCCATCTTCCACGAAGACAGTCTCGTGACCTCCATCCAGATGAACCCCATTTTCAGCTAAGAGGATCTTGGGACTTCTGCTCAGACAGTTCCTTTCAGCTGTCTCCTGTGACACCAAGAACAAAAGACATTCCCTGCCCTGCCCCTCCTGACCATAGCCTGAGGCAGGGATGCAGGTTTTAGTTCCCCAAAAGTTGGGGAACTAAATCTTTTTGCCATTTTTTGAGGCCATTCCCTTTGCCACATTATTAGTTTTGTTTTCACCAAGGAAGTGACCAGGGGTAGAGACCATAAGTACCTCCTCTAGGGTCTGTTAGTAGGTGAGAAGGAAAGGCATTCTTTGTTTCACAGCAGGAAAAGCAACACTGACCCCTGTAATGTGGGAAGTAGAAAACGAACCCAGTGAACTCAGGTTGCACAGGGATTTACATGCAAAGTGTTGAAAGTGCTACCTGCTTTTTTCTTGTGGCTCATTTGTAAAATGAGAGGGGAGAGAGAGAAATTATAGTCAGGAGCATTCAACGTGAAAGAGCTGGGACTTAGCTTTAAACTCTCAGCCTCTAGACAACACATGATGCTAAAATAAAACCCAGGGCACTTTCAGGAACATGTAATATAAAGATGAAACCAAGGGTGTGTCTGTAAAATCCCTTGTTAAGACCTCAGAAAGATCAAAGGTAATGTATTTAGTATGAAAAACCAAGTTGTTTTCTTCCACACTCACCCTGCCTCCCCGGCTATTCTCCATGTCTCTGCAGACACCAGCCGGATACCTTGCCAGTTGGTTCAATTCTGACACTGAGCAGAGTTAGCACAGACCGCTCGGGTTAAGACTTCACTCCTACTACACTGCCCCCACTTCAGATGCCAATCACAAGCCCCAGGTTGTCACCTGCACTTCTGAGTGACTAGCTATAAATCAGGGTTGCCATGAACTCTGTCTCGGGTTTTGTATAATGACTTTCTGGGATGGCTCCCAGAACTCAGGGAAACACTCAAGTTCACTTGTTTATTATAATAATAAAGGATGTGAGAAAGGATTAAGATGAGCAGCCAGATGAAGAGACGCATAGGACGAGGTCTGGAAGGGTCCTGAGTGCAGGAGCTTCTGTCCCTGTGGAGTTGGGGTACATCCCCCTCCCAGCAAGTGGTTTTATTCACCAATGCAGAAGCTCCTCAAAAACCTTACACTGGGGATTCTGACAGAGGTTTCCTCATGTGGGCAGTACTGATTATTAACTCTCCCTCTAGCCCCTCTCCCCTCCCTGAAGGATGGGAGGTGGCGCTGAAAGTGTGACTCATTCCAGGGAAGTTAGGAGCTCTGTGTCAGGAACTTGAGTCAAAGACCAATATTAAAACAAAAGGTTCTCCTAGCAAACTGTGTCAGGAACCAGGGTCAAAAAACCAGTCTATAGGCTCGGCACCTGTGGCTCAACAGGCTAAGGCACCAGCCACGTACACCTGAGCTGGTGGGTTCGAATCCAGCCCAGGCCCGCCAAACAACAATGGCGGCTGCAACCAAAAAACGGCTGGGTGTTGTGGCGGGTGCCTGTGGTCCCAGCTACTTGGGAGGCAGAGGCAAGAGACTCACTTGAGCCCAGGAATTGGAGGTTGCTGTGAGCTGTAATGCCACGGCACTCTACCCAGGGCGACAGCTTGAGGCTCTGTCTCAAAAAAAAAAAACAAAACAACCAGTCTATATATTTCTTATTATTTCACATCCTGCCTCAGACAAAGGTCCTCTACTACCTTTAAGGTATGTGCTTCACAGAGTTTTTTCAACCAAACATTAGGGCTTCCAAGAAGCTTAAAGACATTATCCCTCAGTGAACAGAGAGGCCTGGCATTTAGAAGACTCATCCCTGAGTGTACATGGGCCCAAGATCACCAAGAACCTATGACAGGAGCAGTGAGAGTGACGCTGAGCCAAGGGTTAAGACACCTGAAGAATAAGGCGGAGTACCCAGATTACATAGGATCTGCAACCATGACAGATGGCCCACATGGTGGTGTAGTCTGATGGCAGAAGATCAGCTGCTGGGGTGGATAATGGGGCACAGGAAGGTAGGAAGGAGCCAGAGGAGTGCAGGGGACACCAACCCCACCCTCGGCCTTGTGTCATGAGGCAAAGGAGAGCAATGAACCACCCCCCAAGAAAAATGCAGGGAAAGCTGTGTCCTCAGAGAAGAGGCAGATTTCGGGGAAAGTGAGAAGGTGACACTCAAAGAAGCCGAACAGGTGAGCCCGTGCTCGGCAATGTCCATTTCAGAGGCCAGAGCTGGAAGGTTTATGGATTTGGTGACAAGTGGGAAAAGGGGTTCATTTAACAAATTGATAAAATCTTACTCAGACGGGCTTCTGGAATGGCAAACAAAGACTGGGACATCTTGGGCTTCTTGTGATGACTGGAGTGAACAGGGATGAGATAAAGGCGCCAAGAAGCTGGCTGTGGGGGGCATCTGGGAGACAGGCGTCTCTACAGGCACGAGTGGAGACCTGGGACTGCTCACTCCTGGGGAGGAATGTCTGGCAGAAAATTTGGGGCCCCTCCTCACTCCTGCTGAGTGGTGTGTTAGTTGGATGATGGAGGGGGCAATAAATGGATAACATCTGTACAAATCCATTCCTGAGGATAAAGGGAGAGCTCCATGCAAGTTTTGAACCTGAGTAACAATCAGATAACTCCACAGACCAGGGAAAGCTGGTAGGGGTGAGAGGAGTAAGAATCAATCATTTGTATCTCAGAAATCCCAGAAAGGCTTAGAAATCAGAGGTGTGGGTATCTCAGAAGGCAGAGTCAAAGTGGTGCTGGAAACCAGAGAATAAGTTAGAGGCCTGCTTTAAGAGTCAGTTGGACTCCTAGGTCTCTGGCGCCCATGAGACTGAGACTAGGTTAGCTGCTCACATCGTCTCATTCCTCCCAATCACCGGGCTGCAGAGACCTTGAGGTTAGTCTCTGATGAGGGTGAATCACGAAGGTGCTCTGCTTGGGGCCCCAGGCGCCAGGAGAGAGAGTGAGATGGGGCCGAGTGGGAACAGACGCGGGCAGGGAGGGCCTCTTGATCTGCAGAGTTTGATCCTGGCTTATGCTCCCAAGGAGGACAGGGAGGAGTCCTTCTGGAGAAACTGAGCTGTCAAAGAGGAAAAACGGAGCCCACGAACCCCATGGCACACACAGAGCGTCTGAGCTCTTCAAGGCAAGAGGCTGCTGAGAAGCAGCAAAGATTTCCAGAAAGCTCTGAGGAAAGACAGGCCCACCAAAGGAAAAAACAAAAGATTCAGCAGGCACTGGGAGGAAAAAAAAAATACACACAGTTGTTTTTTTGTTTATTTATTTATTTATTTATTTATTTATTTTTGAGACAGAGCCTCAAGCTGTCACCCTGGATAGAGTGCTGTGGCATCACAGTTCACAGCAACCTCCAATTCCTGGGCTCAAGCGAGTCTCTTGCCTCTGCCTCCCACGTAGCTGGGACTACAGGCGCCCGTCACAACGCCCGGCCATTTTTTGATTGCAGCAGTCATTGTTGGTTGGCGGCCCCGGGCTGGATTCGAACCCGCCAGCTCAGGTGTACGTGGCTGGCACCTTAGCCCGTTGAGCCACAGGCGCTGAGCTGAAAATACACACAATTTTAAAAAACTTAAAAAGTTAAAACTTTAATATTTCCAAACAAAATATGGCACACCAAAATAAAACACTATGCTATAAAAAGGAATATTCATAGAACAAGTGGACCATTTAGAAAGGGAAAAATGTGATAGTATAAATTGTAAACATTTGGATAGACTGTAACCATGAGGAACTTTCCCAGAAAATAAGAATAAAGAAAAATACATGATAAATAGGAGAGAAAAGATAATAAAATTAGAGGCTCAGCCTGGAAGGAAGGTCTGGCACTGGGATCATAGGCATGTCCGGGAGAGAGAACAGCCCTGTGGGGCTGACAGGCCTGGGGTAGGACCCTGTGTGATCTTAGGGGTTTTGTGGTGAGCAGACTCCTGCCCGGCTTGTGCAGAGAAAAGGAAGGTTCTCTCCCTTTCAAGCCTGCAGCCACGTTGGTAAGAAGAACAGCACAGGCCTGGCAGTCCCAGATAGGAAGGGGATCCCCGCAGTGATACTGGGCTTCAATTCCTGGGCAGTGAAAATGCACAGAGGTGTTGCTGAGAAGGGTCACATCAGGGGAGCTGGCTAGGAAGGGGTTTGAAGATGGGACACCAGTCAGGTGGCTGACACAGCGGTCAGGGTGCTGGTGAAAGGTGGGAGGGACTTAGAAGTGGGGAAGAGGCCAAGCAACAGAATGGCCCTGGCAGAAGGTGGCTGAATAGGGCAGGAGGGAGAGGGAAATGATGGGGTAGCCTATCATTTGGGGGCGTTAGATAGAAGTTACAGGAGGTCATGGGTTTGTTCTGAGCTCCTGTGTGTGCTAGGCTCAACGAACCAGACCAAAAAGGAGTCATGCTGAAATTCCAGGCCACCAGTCTGAAATGAAGTTGCTCATCTGGCCTTCTAAGAAATCAGGAGAGAGAGAGAGGTAATAGCCCGATCTCCACACAGGCCCCTTTTAGCCCAAATAATAAGGTTGTCCCCTCTGCTTTAGCCTTACCAGGAAAGTAACTGTGAAAGGATCAAGCCACTTTTTGTCCTTGTTTCTGCTCTCTTCAGGCTTTTCTGTCTCTAAACACTGCCCAAGTTGCAGCATGGAGTTCTCTAAGCCTTCCATCCCCAACCTGCAGCGTCAGACCTCTTAGAAACTGGCCCCACAGCAGCGGGTGAGCTGCAGGCTGCTCCCCATTGTGGGCATTACCACCTGAGCTCAGCCTCCTGGTTGGATCATCGCCATCTTAGATTCTCATAGGAGCGTGAACCCTACTGCAAACTGCACACTTGAGGGACGTAGGCTGTGCGCTTCTATGAGAATCTAACACCTGATGGTCTGAGCTGCAGCTGAGGACATAAGCAACATGTTTCAAGTGTCACTGTCTCCCCCAGATGGGACCATCTAGTTTCAGGAAAACAAGCTCAGGCCTCCCACTGATCCTGCATTATGGTGGGTTGTGTAATTATTTCATTATATATTACACTATAATTGTAATGGAAATAAAGTGCATAATAAGTATAATCACTTGAATTGTCCAGAAACCACTCTTCCTCCCACCTCTTCTCTGTGGACAGTTTTCTTCCATAAAACTAGTCCCTAGTACCAAAAAGGTTGGGGGCTGCTGCTCTAAACCTCTTCTGGTTCTGAAAGTCCTCTAATTGGCAAATTGTTCTTTGCTCAAATAAACTCTGTGAAATTTATTCTGTCTAAGGGTTTTCTTTTAACAGGAGCAGGAGGAGAGGAAGAATTGCCATTCATGCTCAGGTGGAAAGATGCTGCCCCAGGCTTTGTTCCCATAACAGGATGGTGTTGGCCCCAGTGCAACGCGCAGGCCTTGGGTCAAGTTCTGGCCTTTTCTTTGCAGGGAAATCAGAGCCCAGAAGTCAGGAAGGAGCTCCTGGGTGTCCAGGCTTGGGGCAGACTGGCCACCCACCTGGGTCCCGTGGCATAGTGGGAAGCACCTATGGGGTAGAGGGTCTGCACTGAGCTAGGTGCAACAGAGACTTCCCTTGGCATGGAACGTGTCGATTTCTTAAGGCCCTGAAATGCAGGGAGAGGGAAGAAACATATGAAGAGGCTCAAACCTGTTCTTTGACCCCATTTGCTTTCCCTACACCCCAGCCTTCCTCCAGCGAGTCTGCTGCTGGCCTGCCTGACCCTGTTTGCTACCCTCTTCACTGCTGGTATTGTCCATGCACCTTTCACCAGCCCCACCTATATCTGTCTCCATGTGTCTCCTCCCCAGAGTCGGTGGCTCTTTCCCTCCTGTGTCCACCTTCTCTCTCTCAGGACTAGAGTGAGTCCTGGAATGGCAGCTTTGGGGAGTCCCAGGTTTTCAGCGCTCCTGGAAGGGCAGGTGTGGAGGGAGGGAATTTCTGGTTGTATAGGTTAGTGTTACCAATGGAGGGAGAAGGGGAGATAGTGAGATAGAGAGATGGGGAGGTGAGTGTAGGAGAGGCAGGAGGAGAGAGACAGAAAGGCAGCGAGAGAGAAAGAGGGAAAGGGGGAGAGAGACAAAGAGGAGAAATCAGAAATGTGGATGAGATCATTGCAAGCTTTCAGCTATAGAACAAAGGTGAACCTCCAACATTCCCGTGAGCATCAGATGGATGGACTCTGTGAGGTTTTAATTTGGTTTCCCACCTGTGCTCTCTGCCTGACTCCCCCTGGCCCTCTATCCTGAGCAGGGACCATTCCCTGCTTCTTTTGCCCCAAGCCCAGCCCACACCTCACTCACCAGAGCAGCAGCAGCAGCAGCAAGGTCTTGGCGACAAGGAGTCCACAGAGCACAGGGAGCATGGCGCTGGGGGCTGCAGGGCCATGGTGGAGCGTGGAGTTGCATGGCCTGGAGGGCAGAGAGGACAGGCTGGGAAGGGAGTCTTCTCTGCTGGCCCCTACCCTGGACTCGGTGGCTGTGGGTCCCACTGTAAACTCACTGTGGAGGGGCGGTGATGGCAGATGAGGCCTCGAGGACATCTCTAGCTTCTCCAGTTGGGGGCACACTGCTCTGGGTCTGTGATGAGACCAGGTCGGGGAGAGCACGGGTGGCCTGTGTGGAGGTGGAGGCTTCCAGGGAAGGGAAAGACCTTGGTTAGTGGCTGGGACTGTGGCCAGAAGGAAAGCTGGATAAGCGAGTTGGGCCAGACTGTGAGCAGAGACCCATGGCCCAGAAGGATAAAACTGATTTGGGAGGGTGGAGCCCTGGTTGTGAAGTCCCTGGCTCAGGATTAGAAAGAGCTGTGGCGTGGGCTCTAAAGGGCACCCAGGAAGAGTGCTGGAAGAGGCTCCAGGAGGCTCAGCCCCTCCCAGCACCTCTGCTCCTCTGCAGCTATTCATGGCTATCTTCCCCAGCCTCCTCAAGGGTGGGAACAGTCACCATCCTCTGGGGCCCTTTCTTCTCTGACTGCCATTTGCTTTCCCACTCCCCTGGGGCTGTTTGAGGAAGGGAGCCCCTCGCAGGGAATGTGGATGGCTGCTGTCACATCCCTATCTCTGGCTTTGTGCCACAGCACTGACTCCCACAACCTCAACAGCCTGTTGAGAATGAAATGCTGTTCCTTTTCCCTCCTGACTCTGAGACTTTGGGAGCTGCCTGCACACAGCTCCCACTGTTCACCTTTCCAGAAAGATCCTGAACTTACCTGGACTCAAAGCCCTTGGCATAAGGGGAGGAGGGCCAGCTGTCTCTGAGAAAGTGGTGGGGGCTATTGAGGTCACAGGATAGTGACTGCTATGGGTGGGGGACCCAGAAGGGGAAGAAAGTGAGCTTGGCCCCAAGGCCGTGAGAGGAAGTGCGGATTCTTTTTTTTTTTTTTTTGTAGAGACAGAGTCTCACTTCATTGCCTTCGGTAGAGTGCCGTGGCATCACACAGCTCACAGCAACCTCCAACTCCTGGGCTTCGGCGATTCTCTCGCCTCAGCCTCCCGAGTAGCTGGGACTACAGGTGCCTGTCACAATGCCTGGCTATTTTTCTGTTTTGCAGTTCAGCAGAGGCCAGGTTTGAACCTGTCACCTTTGGTATATGGGGCTGGCACCTTACTCGATGAGCTATAGGCGCTGCCCAGAAGTGGGGATTCTTTTTTTTTTTTTTTTTTTTTGAGACAGAGCCTCAAGCTGTCACCCTGGATAGAGTGCTGTGGCATCACAGCTCACAGCAACCTCCAATTCCTGGGCTCAAGCGAGTCTCCTGCCTCTGCCTCCCAAGTAGCTGGGA
>CAUYRH010144027.1:0-17175 GCA_963574655.1 Perodicticus potto
GCAAATGGTGAATTTTTATCATGAATGGGCATTGAATACACTTTTTCTGCATTAACTAACATGATCAGTTTTTCTGTTGGTTTCTTAAAGTGGTGAATTGCACTGATGGGCTTTGAATAGTGAACTAGTCTCACATACCCATAATAAATCACAGTTTACTATGGTGCATTATCCTTTTTATACATTTTTGTATAATATTTAGCTACAATTTTGTGGATTTTTTAAAAATCTAAGTTCATGAGAAATATTGGTTTACACCCACAGTATTCATACTCCTTGCTGTCTTAGTGCTGTTTGATTATCAGAGGAAGACTGGCTTCACAATATGAATTGAGAAAATATTCCTTCCTCTCCTTTTTGGAGAAACTGTATGTAATTTATTTATTTATTTACTTACTTATTTATTTGAATGGTTGGTTAAATTTTTCAGTAAAACTGTTTGGGCCTGGGGATTTCTTGAACAGAAGATTTTAATATAAAAATTTGATTTCTTTAATAGTTATAGGACTATTCAGTGTATCTATTTAATTTTACCTGAGTTTTGATAGTTTATATTTTTCAAGGATTGGTTCCTTTTTTCTAATTTACTGAATTAATGAGTGCAAAGTTGTTGCTAATATTCTCTTATTATTCTTACATTATTTTATTTTTAATAATGTTTATATACATTTAAGGAATACAGCATGGTGTTATAAGGTGCATATGTATAATAAAATGAATACATTAGTGGAACAAGTCAACATATTTATCATCTTACATAGTGACCCATGGATCTGGTGTAATATTCTCTACTTCACTGCTGTTATTAGTGATTTGTGATTTGTGTCTCTTTTTTATCTCTGTCTTGCTAGTAGCTTATAAATTTTATTGATTTTTTTATCTGAATGAACTTTTCATTTTATTAGTTTCTCTCCTATTTTCCTATGTAGAATTTCATTGATTTCTGATTTTATCTTTGTCATTTCCTTCCTTCAGCTTGTTTTGGGTTGATTTTGTTCCTCTTTTATGTCCTTTTATATGTCTTATTTCTGTTTTTATTCCATTCTGTGCTTTCTTTTTAATTTTCCTTGAGATTTCCCATTTGATCTATGTGTTATTTATTTAGAAGTGTATCATTAATTTCCAAGATCTTGGAATTTTCCTTCTTTATTTCATTGATATGCTGTTATTTTTATTTGTATTCAGAAAATAAACTCAATATGACTTTAATTCTTTTAAATTTGATAAAATTTGTTTTATGACCCATGATCCAGTCTATCTTGGCAAATGCTTCATGCAAGCTTGAAAAAAAATTTATATTTTGTTCTTGGTGGGCAGAGTGTTCCATAAATTTCAACTAGATCTTGTTGCTTGATGATGTTGTTCTATTATTCTCTATTCTTATGATTTTCTATTAAATACTAAACTGAAGTATGAGAGTTCCCATGCTGTAATTATGGATTTCTTTCTCATTTTGATCTATTGGTTTTTACTGTGTGTATTCTGAAACTGTTGTTCTGTCTGAACACATTTGCATTGTTTCTTCTAATATATATACATATATATATTATACATGTATACTATATACATATACATATATATATATATATATATATAGTGCCACTCCATTTCTCGTCTCCATAGGACTCTGATGATTTGAAGGTTAGATATCTGTTAGTGTACCTCGGATCCCTGTGTTGTTGTTCATTTTTTTTTCACTCTATCTTTTCTTTGTTGTTCAGGTTCAGTAAATTCTATTAATCTGTCTTCAAGTTCATTGATTCTGTTATTTGTTTTCTCCACTCCACTACTTGAACACCAAATGATTTTTTTGCTTGCTTGTTTTTATCTCTTTTGGATTATTGTATTTTTAACTTCTATAATTTCTATTTGGTTTTTATACCTTCTATTTATTACCTGAGATTGTCTATATATTAAAATTGGTTTCAAAAGAAATTATAATGATTATTAAAGCATTTTATAATGGCTGCCTTAAAATCCTTATAAGGTAATTCTAACATCTGAGTTTTATTGGTATCAGTTGATACCTTTTCTCATTCGAATTGTGATTTGTCTTCTTTTTTGTTATTACAAGTTATTTTTAATATATATGACCTATACATCTTAGTCATTGCATTAGGAGTCTCTTGGACTTATTTAATTTTTCTATGTTTAGCATGTAATTGCCCTGTTAATATGTAACTAACATACTACTTGTTTAGACATTAACTCCATTGACAATCCAATGACAATTTTGTTATCACATTCTTTGCAATGGAATCTGTTTTGATCCTCTTGAGCTGTGGGGCTTTGTGCTCAGTCTCTGATGTTGTTATCTGGAGAAATGAAAGGAACTTTCTTTCCAACCAGTGTCTTTGAGCCAAATCCTATGTGGTGGCAGGACGGAGGTTCTATTCCTGGATAAAAGTCCAGAGGACATAAAGCTCCAATGTTGTGGGATCTATAAGTGGATTGTTCCACCTGCCAGTGTCTTGGTTGTGAAGTAAACCTCACATGGTTAAGCTTTCTCCATTCCTGTTATTTCCCTGGTTCATTTCTTTGTCTCTTTTATTTTTTAAAATATTAGCGAATACATTTTTTAAATTGATGAAAATAATTATATATATTCATGGTATACAACATAACATTTTGAAAATCTGCATGGCTAAATAGAGCTAAATAATATATGTATTAACTCTCCTACTTATCATTTTTATGATAAAAAGACTTACTATCTATTCTCTTAGCAATTTTCAAGTTCAAATATGCACTATTTTATTAGCTATATTCACCATGTTTTACAATAGATATCTTGTATATAGACATATAAATACAAGAAATAAATATTTCTTCTAATTGATATTTTGTATCCATCATTTTTAAGGCTATTGTGTTTCCAAATTAAAAATTCAGTAATGTCATAAGGAAAATGTGGGGTCCTGTTAATGGGCTGCCATTCACTAAATATCCTTACCCTTAATTCATTAGGTAGCTATTCTGACCTCTGGACAAATATTTTCCCTGTATTTTTCATTATATTTTCTGCCTTTGTTCATGCTAGATACTCAAATATTATACCTTCCTAATTTCACTAATTTTATCTATTTCCTAAGGCCCAGGTCAAAACACAAATCCTTTACCATGCTTAAACAAAATCATTCCAGACAGAATTTTTCCTTTTTATGACTTTCATATCAAAATATCAAATACCTCATAGTGATACTGTAATTACTCTTTGTTCTTGGCATGTTTATTTTTAATTTTTATTATAAATTATTGCTATAAGTCTTTCAAGGTTATTTTCTCTTCATTTTAAACCTCTTAGATTCCTCACATAATCCAGCAGTATCTTGGGTTTATAGGGGAAGTTGCATGGCCACTAGTTGAGCGATTGATTGATTATTTGAATGATTACAAACTGCACTTCAGATGGTGACTCTTTTATTCCCACCCTGAGGTAGAAACAGAGAGTTAGAGTTGGAAGGGATTTTAGTGATAATTAAATCATAAACACTTCCTTTTAAAGAGGAAGATTTAAGGGGTAGAAATAACACAGAGCTGAATAGATGGTTAGGCACAAAACAGAGAGAAACCATATCAGTTCTTCTGATGCTCACGTCAATGTGTTTTCTGCCAAGCTTCCTCCCTCTTCTCTATAAGGAACCATTTTTATAAGATTATATCCACTATACCTACTTTTAAACAGAAAGGGAAGTTAGGCAAGTCATGACAGCTGTGTAATTAAGAAAGAAATCTGCCATGGCATACTAGAGAGTATTGCACCCTTCTAGAGACTCGAGAAATTCTGACGGAAAAGTCTTCATTAGACATTCTTGGATAATCCCTTTTAATTTGCCTTGGGCTTGCATAATATATTTTTAAAATTTTTTATTGAAAACTAATACCCATGAAGAAATATATGCCAGTACTAAGTATACAGCTTAATTATTTTAAAAAGTGAACCTTTATGTATAATCACCATGTAGGCCAAAAAATATAATATAACACTTTAAAACCCTTTCCTGGTTCTCCTAAAAATCATTACTTAATAAATAATCTCAATCTTCTTCCAAGAAAACCATTGTCTCAATTTTTAATACCACATTAGTTTGCCCTGTTTTTGTGCGTTAAGTAAATGAAATCCTGCAATAACATTCTTATGTTTCTAACTTCTTTCATCAATATTGTATTTGTGAGATTCATCCATGGTTTTACATGTCTATTCATTATCGTTGTAATAAAATATTCCCTTGTTTGAATCTGCCAGAATTTATCAATCCATTCTGTCATTAATGGACACTGAGATTGTGCTCAGTTTGGAGCTCTTATGAATATTGCTGTGTGAATGTCCTTTCTTTTATTGTTTGAATCACACATGCTCTATTTTTATTAGTTTTATATTTAAGAGTGGAATTACTAGGTCATAAGATGTGCATATTTTCAACTTTAGTATTCTGGAAAAACATTTTCCAGTATGGTTGTTTAAATTGACACCACTACCAGGAGTGTATGTGTGTTCCATTTGGTCTGAATCCTTGCCAACCTGTCAGTCTTTTTAAATTTTGAACATTTCATTCTGCAAGAATGATATTTCCTTGTGGTTTTCTTGCATTTCTCTGGATAATAATGGTGATTCCCTTTCCAAATATGGTCTTGATTTCTGTATTGTCTTTCATGAACGTCCTACTCAAGTTTCTTGCTGACCTTCTATTAGGTTGTCTTATTCTTAGTTGTGTGAAGGTTTTCTGAAAATTTATTTAGATATGGGTCTTTTGTCAGACATAGATATTTTTGCATGTATTTTTCCCACTTGATGGCTTGTTTTTATCATTCTCTTAAGATGCCATTGATTAATACATATTCTTCATTTTAATATGGTACAACTTGTCAATCTTTTATGGTTGATGTTTTCTGTGAATCTATTTTAGGAAATCTTTCCCTACCAAAATTTGTGAAAATTGCCTCCTTTGGTTACTTCTAGATAGTTTCTTCTATTTTATTTTTCATATTTAATATTATACTCTTACTAGAATTCCTGTGGTAGAAATTAACCTTTTTTGTGTGTCCATAGGAGAGTCTTTTGAGTCAGCGCTATTTATGGGAGCTTGTTCACTCTGCTTTTTTCAATGTCACTCTTGTGATAAAGCGACTGTCTGCATATGAGTTGGTGCATTTATTGACTTGCTTTTTCTGCTCCATTGTCCATTTGGCTATACGCCCATTAATAATACCCTGTCTCAGTAGTAGTTTTATAAAAGAAGTTTGATATCAGGTAAAGAAAGCCCTCAAACTTATTTCTTTCATTTACAATTTTTCTGTCAATTCTTGTCTTTTTCATTTTCTATTAGCATATTAAAGTTAGCTTGTCAATTTCCACTTGTAAACAGATGTACACATATACCCATTGGTATTTCGATTGAATTGCAATGAAGATATAGGTAAATTGAGGGAGAATTGACAAGTTTGCAATATTGAGTATTTTAATCGATGAACATTGTAAATAACATTTATTTGAACTTTTCTATTTTCCATAACATTTTAGAGCTTTTTCTAAGGATAATTTGTACATCTTTCATTCATTTTTCATGTATTTCATTGTTTTATAAAAAGAAGTCATTTTTTATGTTTTATTTTCTAATTTGTTTAGCCTACTTTTCATTGCTACACAATAAATTACTTCAAAACTTACTGCCTTAAAGCAAACAATTATTTTATTATTATGTATTAGGATTCTAGAGGTTAAATGGGATCACCTAGATTGTTATAGGATAGAATTTCTTATATGGTGTTGTCAAATCGTGTCTGGGGCTAGAGTCATCCCTAAGGCTTTCTGGTGGTCAGTGCTGGCTATTTTGACTGAAATCTCAACTGCAGCTCGTTACCAAAATTCCTATATGTGCCCTGTCCACATCGTCTGGGCTTGTTCAGGGTATGGAGCTAAAGTCTCAAGGGGACCAAGCAGAAGCTGAATCACATTTGATGGCCCACTCATACAGCATCATTTCTTCCATAGTTATAACTTTGTCCACATTTGTGGAAAGAAAACCTAAACTCCTCCTCTCAGTGGGAGTATTATAAATGTCATACATTAAGAAGAACAAGCTGGATGGGAGACCTTGTTATAGACATCTTTGAAAATGTAGTCTGCCACATCCAGCAATCTCATAAATTCATACAGTTCACAGTTCATCTTTAGCATTTTCTGTATACACAGTATGGCATCTTTTAATAAAGAAAGTTTATTATTTTCTTTCCAGTCATTATAGTACATTTTATTTCTTTCCCTTGATTTATTTCTAGAATATCTCTTACAAAGGTAAATATAATTGTAGACCTAAACGTGAAAATTGAAATGAGCCTTTTCCCATTCCCGACTTTAACAATCAGAAGGTTCTAAACATTTCATATTTATAGTACCAGAAAATTTTCATAAAATTAAAAATGTCTTTCCTAATAATGGCCTGGTAATGGTTTTGTACAATAACAGAATGTTACATTTTATCAGTGTTTTTGATTTTTCTATTGAGAGGATTATATGAGATTTCTTCTTTATTTTATTAAATTTGGAATTTTATTGATTTATTCTTATTTGTGAAATCTACCATGAGTTCATAGATTTAACCCAAGTCTTTCTGTATGAACCTTTACACCAGCAGTTCTCAACCTGTGGTTTGTGACCCACAGGAACAGTATTAACAGTATTAACAGTATTAGGCTGTGGCATTAGGAAGGTTGAGAACCACTGCTTTACATTTTGCTGGATTCACTTTACTGATATTTTGTTTAAAACTTTGCAATCGGCTCGGTGCCTGTGGCTCAATGGGCTAAGGCACCAGCCACATACACCTGAGCTGGCGGGTTCAAATCCAGCCTGGGCCCACCAAACAACCATGGTGGCTGCAACCCAAAAAAATGGCTGGGCATGGTGGCGGGCACCTGTAGTCCCAGCTACTTGGGAGGCGGAGGCAGGATACTCGCTTGAACCCAGGAATTGGAGGTGGCTGTGAGCTGTGATGCCACGGCACTCTATCCAGGGTGACAGCTTGAGGCTCTGTCTCAAAAAAAAACAAAATAAATAAAACTTGGCAATCCATGAACATGAGTGAGATTAACTGTGATTAAATTTTTGTTATGTCCTCTTCAACTGTTAGTCACAAAGGTATTGTGGCCTCAAAATAAGTTAATATTTTGTATAAAAATGATGTCATTTTTAAAAAATTATGAAATAAATTCACTCATGAAGTATTATCAACCTGCTGTTTGTTGTAATGATCTTTTAAATTTTGAATTCAACATTGTAATAGCTATATGACTATTAAGTTTTCTTTTTTCTTTTCTTTTGTTTTTTTAGTAAATCATAAATACATAGATTATGTATACATTAATTCATTTAATTGGGTATAGTGTGCTGATTTCATATAGAATTAGGAATGCTTACATCACGTAGGTTAATATATACCTCATTGATTCTTACACTTATTGAGTATATTTTATTTTTTTTAGTGATTTATCTATTTTTCTATTTCAAATTTATTTGTATAAAATTGTTGTAATTGCCTCTTCTGATCTTATTAGTCTGTAGAATCTGAAGTGATATTCCTTTTAAAAATTCCAAATGTAATTTATTTATGTTGCTCCTCTTTTTGAACAACCTTCACCTGTATTTTTCAGTTTTGTTACTCTTTTTTTTTATTTTTGGGGATTCATTGTGGGTACAAGAAACCAGATTACACTGTTTGCATTTGTTAGGTAAAGTTCCACTTACAATTGTGCCTTGCCCCTAAAAGGTATGTCACACACCAAGACCCAAGCATCATCTTTAGGTTTTGTTACTTTAGTAATGGTGAATTCCATTGATTCAGTTTTAATTACAAAATCAATCATACATTTCTGAGATAAATCCAGGTCTTGATTTATCATTCCTTATATTTCACTTTTATATTTTTATTAGTGAGATTATCCTGTTTTATTTTTTTCTGCTTCCTAAAAATAATTTCTTCTTTCTAATCTATTGGAGTTTTTTTTTTTGTTTGTTTGTTTTTTTTTGCAGTTTTTGACCAGGGCTGGGCTTGAACCTGCCACCCCTAGCATATGGAGCCAGCATCCTACTCCTTGAGCCACAGGAGCTGTGTTCTGAATATTTGAGATGGATCTTTACTTAGCACATTGATTCCCCCCCCCCATTTTCTAATCTAATTTATGTATTTCAGGTTATAATTATCACTGTAAGGAAGACTTTAGCTTTATTTCTTTATTCTAAATTTCTGTATATTGTATTTTTATTATTATTCAGTTAAAAATATTTTCTAATTTCAAGTGTGATGTCTCCTTTAATTCATGAGTTTTTCAGAAGTGTAGTTCTTAATTTTTGACCATATGGTAAATTTCTAGCCATCATTTCATTAATAAATTTCTTCTTACTTTCTATTATTTTAAGTGAATATATGCCGTATAGTTTTATTCCTTTGAAATTTATGTAGAGTGTTAATTTATAACATTCCATTATATAAGTGTTGGCATAGGTTGTGTACATATTTTATATGAATAAATACATTTGTTTATAACATTCCATGTATGTCCAGGTGGGCAGTTAATTTTTTTAAGAATGTAAAGGTAATGTCCACTTCTTCTGTGGTTTATTGTTAGTATTAGAAAGTTTGACTCTCACTAGATAAAAGATTTAAACTTAAGACATGAAACTATATAGATTCTTGGAAAGAGTAATGGTGAAACACTTGAAGAAATTGGCCTGGGAGAATACTTTATGAGGAGGACCCCCCGGGCAATTGAAGCTACACCGAAAATACATTATTGGGATCTGATCAAACTAAAAACTTCTGCACAGCCAAGAACACTGTAAGTAAAGCAAGCAGACAGCCCTCAGAATGGGAGAGGATATTTGCAGTTTATGCTTCTGACAAAGGTTTGATAATAGAATCCACAGAGAACTCTAATTTATTAATAAGAAAAGAACAAGTAATCCCATTTCATTCTGGGCTAGGGACTTGAACAGAAGCTTCTCTGAAGATGATAGGAGCATGCCCTACAAACATATGAAAAAATGCTCATCATCCTTAATCATCAGAGAAATGCAAATCAAAACCACTTTGAGATATCATCTAACTCCCATACAAGTGATTCACATAACGAAATCCCCAAACTACAGATGTTGGTGTGGATGTGGAGAAAAGGGAACACTTCTGCACTACTGGTGCGAGTGCAAGGTAATATGCCCCTTTTGGAAAGATATATGGAGAATATTCAGGGATCTAAGTAGACCTGCTGTTTGATCCTGCAATTCCTCTACTAGATGTATATCCAAAAGACCAAAAATCACTTTATAACAAAGATATTTGCACCAGATTGTTCATTGCAGCTCAATTCATAATAGCCAAGTTATAGAAGAAGCCCAAGTGCCCATTGACCCATGAATGGATTAATAAATTGTGGTATATGTATACCATGGAACATTCTACAGCCTTAAAAAAAGATGGGGACTTTACTTCTTTTACATTTACATGGATGGAGCTGGAACATATCCTTCTTGGTAAAGTATCTGAAGAATGGAAGAAAAAATATCCCATGTACTTGGTACTACTATGAAACCAATTTACAATCACTCACACATTCATATGAAGAATAGATCATAACTACGGCTCAGGATGAAGGAGGGTGGAGGGGAGATGGGAGGGAAGGGAGGAGGTCAGATCGAGGAAGGGGGAATAGTGGAATCACACCTATGGTGCATAATGCAAGGGTACATATAGGATATATTATTATAGAGCATAAACGTCTTAACACAATAATCAAGTAAATGAGATGAGGTATATATTAATCAGCATGATGTAAGCATCCTTAATTCTATATGAAATCTGCACATTGTACCCCATAAATGCCCATTCTATATGAAATCTGCCCATTGTACCCCATTAATGTATACATGATCTATGTGTTTATGATTTAATAAAAAATAAAAAAATAATAAAAAATAGAAATTTAGACATGTATTTAATTTTACTTTGAAGGTATTCCTTATGATACTTCCTGTACCACATTTTCCTACCCTGATACTTTTGAAATTTTCTTATTTTCTTCAGTTTTCAATAGAATCTAATATCTTAATGTGGTGTGTGCCTGTGTGCTCTTTTTCTCTCCTGTATGGGTAGTATCATCAGTGCTTTTTTCCATTCTTTTCTTTGTTACAGTTTGGGAAATTCTTACTCATTATCTCTTCTAATATTGTCTTTGTCATCTTCTCTCCTCTCTTTCTGGAATTACAGGTAGAACTATGTTATTTGTTCATCGTTTCACTTTCCCCTGTGTCACACATATGCTCTTTCCTGTATTTTCTATCATATTTTTCTCTCCATGCTTTATTCTGGGTGTTTGTCTTCTGAACTTTCTTCTTTCTACTATTTCTTTCTTCCCTTATACCTAATCTGCTTTAAACTTATCCACTGAATTTTTAACATCAATTTCTGAATTTTTAAATTCTAGAATATTTTGAATTTATCTTCTTTCCTTAAAATTATTATCATCTGTTTTCTTGAAATTAAGCACAAGTATTAAAAACCTATGATGAATAGCTGTATTTTTTTTCTGGACCTACTCAGTGCTTCCATCAATTTTTTTAAAGCCTTTTTGTTTTTTGTCACTTTGACTTATCAAATTGACTGCAAACAGTCAATTTCTAGTAGGACACCAAGAAGAATAAAAATCCCAAATCAACATAATTTTGTCAGGAACTAAGTTAATTGGAAGTCAAGTTACAGACCCTGTGGCGTCTCATCTATTCCTAATTCACCCTTATTATTAGGGTACATGTATTTGGGCTCCAACCGAAACCCTAGGATACTTTCTAGTCACTCTCCTCCCTGGTAAGCCATGAGATACCATTTCTAAAGCTCTCCAGTGGGACCCAAATCTCTGCTGAGATTCTTGGTGGAAACCTGCATGCCTCTGCAGGTAAAGCTGCTCCAGATTGTTGGTTCCCCTCTTTGACCTTGCTGCTTCTACTTTATGTTACTATAATTCTTCACTTTCTTTTTAGCTTACCAGCACTTTTAAATAGATTGTTTTTGCAGTCTCTCCCGTTAGAGTCAGGATTGTACCCACTTGGTATGAAACTGTGGAGGCAGTAACCAAATATCTTATTAGATGTGCAGGTAGAGGATACTGAGTCAGCCACATACAAATGAGATAATGGTTATGCTGGATTCTTTTCAGCCTGTGTCAAGTACCCTTTATAGGTTTCTGTTTTGAGTTTTGTGTTATTTTCCAAATGTGTATCTAAGAATTCATAATATCTTCATCCCTTATGTTCAAACCCTTTAACAAACTATGGAATAAATTTCAATGCCCTCTCCCATTTAAATGTGACCCTACTTCACTTCTGCCATGATACCACTTCCTACCTCTTCGAATTTTATACTATCGTCCTATTAAATCTTTAGTTGTTCATGAATATCACACTCTGGTGTGCCCTCTTGTGGTGACCTTTACACTTGCCGGTGCCCTTGCTATTGCACTTTTACACCGTCACCATTTGTTTATGTATCCATCTACACAACGAATCTGTACTCTTAACTGAGGGAACATTGCCCTACACAAAATCAGAGAAAAGTCATTTCTGAAGGAACACATGTTTAAAAATGGTTTTGTCATGAAATACAAATGGAAAGAAGAAGGTAAATGCAAGAAGTGTGGAATAATGACCCCCTGGAGTTATCACCATGCTAAGAAAAGGCAATTCTAAAATTAATGAGCACTTCTTCTAAGGCATCAGACTCTAAGGTTGATGATGAGAATGACAAGAGACAGAGAAAGACCATAGATTGTTGGCAGTTGGCTAGTCCAGGCCTTGAGTGTTGTGTAAGAAGACCAGGGATAATAGGAAACATTCCACTATTTTTGTTAGTGCTTTTCTTAATGAAGGAAAAAAGCTATTTTCATAATTATCAGGCAAAATCTAAGGCTGGAAAGACCTGGTTTTGAAATGCAGACTTCTATACACTATAATTAATGATGTATATCATCTGTTTCCAATCGTTCAGTAATGCTCCAAAAACTAAAATAATCTGCAATTAAAATTATCACTCAGAGCAGCAGGACAGAAGCTGGATAGAAGGTGCTTTCTCTCAAAACCACTAATTTCAGAGGCATTGTTGGAGTGTCTTAACTATATCATAATACTGTTTAAATTAAGATTTATCCTGTCTTTTGTTCTAAAATTTGTTTTAATTAGAAAAATCGGGGGAAAAGATTCTTTTCTTGTAATAAAAAGAAATATTTCTTCTAACGAAAAGCACACCTTAATAAATAGCTTCAATGTAATATGATTTAAGCAGTTTTATGATTCTATTTTGTTGCATACTCTGTATTATATGTGTTTCTTTAGAGATGACACATTATGAGAGATGAATTTTATTTTTATTTTGTGACCGAAAGAAAACTTGCATTATTTGGTTCCTGCCAGATGTCAAATAGAACCATAATAATGGGCAGAGCATAAAATTGCGTATGTAGTGGGAATTCAGACAGTCATCTGGATGCCCCCAACCAAAAAACACATCCTCTCCTGCTCATTGAAACTTAGTATTTAGTATCAGGAAAACTAACACTTCTTCCAAGAGAGACAAGACTTAAAAATACTCTTGGGAGAAGATATGTATAAGAAGAAAGATGTATTTAAATTTGCCTCATTTACTTCAATAAAGAGAAAAAATATATAGTTTCTAAGTTCCTCTTTTTTTCTCCTCAGCCCTTATCTCTAATTTTTCTTTTTTTTCTTTTCTTTTTTTGAGACAGAGCCTCATGCTGTCACCCTGGATAGAGTGCTGTGGCATCACAGATCACAGCAACCTCCAATTCCTGGAGTCTCTTGCCTCTGCCTCCCAAGTAGCTGGGACTACAGGCGCCCGCCACAACGCCCGGCCATTTTTTGGTTGCAGCCGTCATTGTTGTTTGGCGGGCCCGGGCTGGATTCAAACCTGCCAGCTCAGGTGTACGTGGCTGGTGCCTTAGCCCATTGAGCCACAGGCGCCGAACCATCTCTAATTTTTCTAAAGTCATTCTTCTATTGTCCATTTTGTCTCATCATTTTTATCACTAGCCTAGATTTTGGGTTTCTGTGCAGATATAATCAATATCACAAATAAATGTTTTTCTACATTTACAAAACATGTATACAGAGAAATAATATGGATTGCTTTAGCTATTGTAACATTTAAACAAATGTAAATGCATCATATGCAATACACATATATATTCATATACACAGGCATATAGGAGAGGTAAATAGGTATATAGATACATCTGTATATATGCATGTACTTTGCTCTTGCTTCACAGTTGATTTTGATATCTATGTTAATATATACAAATCTAGTTCATTCATTTTAATGGCCATATAGTATTAGTACAAGCAATGAATATACTGAAATGTATTGATTGAAATATTACAAAATGTTTCCCCCACTTATTTTGCATTATCTAAAATGTTGCCATGAATGTTTCCTGCACATCTTCTCAAACACATGCCCTAGTAGACATGACCTGAAGTGAAGTTTACCTGGATGGAGGCATGCAGCTTTTCAGTTTTATGCAGTATTGACAAATTGCTTTCCAAAATAGCTATACTAATTTACATATTCCCCAGAATGTAGTCATCTTTCTATATCCTGATTATTTGATTTTAAATTCTTGCCAGTCTAACTAGGGGGAAATGTTACCACATTCTTTGTTTTGATTTTCAATTCTCCTGATTACTAATGAATGAGGCACTTTTGGTTTTTCTTTCTATCAATTATTGATACTTTTTGATCAATTTTTATTGTTTCCTACTTTCTGCGTATGAATTGATAGGTGTTCCTTATGTGTCTAAGCCTTTGTTATGGATATGTTATATATGTATATGTTAATTTGTAACTTTTTTTCACTTTATTATTTTGAGTTTCTTTTGTGTATTTTATTTTATTTGCCTACAAATTCCTTCTTTGGCAGGATAGGATTGATGTTATTGGTGCACACTGGGACAGCATATCTATTGTTCAACTACAAAATACTCTTGTATTATTTGTGAATAGTTACTTCAGGCTGTGAATAGTTACCCAGACCACAGTCTTCCCTTCCGAGGGTGCACTACTTCCTCAGTCCCTCAGTCCCTCTCTGGGACACTGCTTAACCTCCCTAAAATCCAGAAATTAAGGACTATTACGAAGCACTGCAAAGACTGATAGGACCTATTCCAGTGTTGTGGATTCTAATGGTTCGATTGAATGGTTCCCATGCTGTACCTGTGGTCTAGAGTTTTGCATAGTGCTCTTGATACCACAGGGATACACTCTTCTGTTTATATTCTAATAGTATTAAAGTTATAATTCATACAATCAGGCATATAATGCATTCATTTATTTTATGTATAATACAAGGTAGAAATAGCATACTTTTTCCATTATGGAAATTTATTTGCGCAAATATTATTAAAGTTCCCATACATTCCTGGGTCCATGTGTAGGAACATCGTATATTTCATTTATTATTCTACTATTTTATATTTTGGTATCAAAATAAGACTCACATAAAGTATGTCTGGGAGTTTCCTTCCTGATCTGTGCTATAGATGAATAGAATTATTTGTTCCCCGAGGGTTGTTAAGCCTTCCTGTAAAATTCTCTGGACTTGATTTATTTTCCTTTCTTGTGGGGTCAGATTGATAGCAATGAAACTGATGAATTGGGTGAAGGTTTTCTATTTATTCCAAAGGTAATTATGATAATTTTTATTTCTCTAAATTGATATTATCATAATCAGAGTAACATAAACTCCTTGTAGCTCAAATTTTATATTTTTTGTTTTCAAACATGCTTTTATGTCTTACATATATACACATTTATTTCTGATTCAGCTATATTATTGTCAGAAACCTCAGTCTCTATGAAAATAATTCTTAGAACATAGAATTTCTCTTCAGCTAGTAAACACTTTCTGCAAATTTTGTTTGCCTAAAAATGAAATATCATCTGTTTTTAGAGGTTTTGGAAATAGATAAAATAGATAAATATATTTTTATTTTCTTTTATCTATCAATAAAACTGTTACATGGATTTTATGTTGGTTTAGCATATCAGATTCTGAAAGAAGGATATTAAAATATCAAACCTAAGTACGAATGAATGTTTTTCAATTTAATCTTATAATTTTCTTAGTTTGTATTGTATTCAAGATGATTTTGTTAGGAGCACAGTGATATTAGATTTTTGAATCTTCAGGAATGCTTCATTTTCTTTCATTTTTGCACCTTCATCTTTTAACCTTCTTTAGACTTCAAATTATGTTAGTATACCTTCTTTTTTTTTCTCTAGTCCTTTATCTTCTCACCTTTTATTTAAATATTTCTTCTAAGTAACACATAATTTTTTTTTTAATTTTATAGAATGAATTTATAAAAGTCAGTTTAATAGAATCCATTAAAGGCAATGTTAATCCATTTGCATATTTTATAATTACTGGTATGTTAGAAATTTTTTTCTTATTTAGCATTTCATATTTAGGATGTTTTCATCTTTATCTTTTAATCTGTTTCTGTCATTAGTTAATAATTCTTTGTTTCTTTTTGATTCTTCTTATCATTTGAAATTTATAGCTTATATTTCCATTATATTGTGTTCCAGTTTTGCACAAACACATTGATTTTTATTTTATCTAAGTAATGCTAAAATTAGTAGGTACTTTTATTCTCTTGACAAGCAATGCATTATTATACCCCAGAGATCCTCTAATTTTTTTCCACTCCTGTTTTACAATTAATTTTTATGTAGAATTCAAATTTTTTTAAATTTTGAAAGAGTTCATAAAACAGAATATGTAAAAGATACATATAAATTGTCAAGTACATAATAATAAAATGCACGCTCATAAACCCTACACCCATCTAGAAAAAAAGGAACATCTCATTGACATTGCAGCCCCATAAGGGACTCTCCCTGGTTGCAATCCTCTGCTGTGTTCTTCTAAATTTATAATCTTTTTTTTTTAAATTATTGAATCATAGCTGTGTACATTAGTGCAATCAAGGGGTACAATGTGCTGGTTTCATATACAATCTGAACTATTTTCATCAAACTAATTAACATAGCCTTCATGGCATTTTCTTAGTTAATGTATGAAGACATTTATATTCTGCCTATAGTAAGGTTCGCCTGTACCCTTCTAAGATGCACTGTAGGAGTGGCCCCACCAATTGCCCTCCCTCCACCCCAACCTCACCCCTCCCCTCCTCTCCCTTGCCCCTTTTCCCATGTTCTTGTGCTATAGTTGGGTTATAGCCTTCATAGGAAAGGTATAAATTAGCTTCATAGTAGGGCTGAGTACATTGGATACCTTTTCTTCCATTCTTGAGATATTTTTCTAAGAAGAATATGTTCCAGCTCCATCCTTGCAAACATGAAAGAGGTAAAGTCTCCATCTTTCTTTAAGGCTGCGTAATATTGCATTGTATACATGTATCACAGTTTATTAATCCATTCGTGGGTCAATGGGCACTTGGGCTTCTTCCAAGACTTTGCAATTATGAATTGGGCTGCAATGAACATTCTGGTACAGATGTCGTTATTATAATGTGATTTTTGGTCTTCTGGGTATATACCTAGTAAAGGAATTATAGGATCGAATGGCAGGTCAATTTTTAGATCTCTAAGTATTCTCCAAACATCTTTCCAAAAGGAACATATTAGTGTGCCTTCCTGCCAGCAGTGTAGAAGTGTTCCCTTTTCTCCATATCCATGCCAACATCTCCAGTTTTGGGATTTTGTTATGTGGGCTAATCTTATTGGAGTTAGTGGTATCTCAAAGTAGTTTTGATTTGCATTTCTCTGATGATTAAGGATGGTGAGCATTTTTTCATGTGTCTGTAGGCCGTACGCCTGTCTTCTTTAGAGAAGTTTCTCTTCAAGTCCTTTGCCCACCGTAAGATGGGATCACTTGTTCTTTCCTTGCTACTACGTTTGAGTTCTCTGTGAATTCTGGTTATTAGACCTTTGTGAGAGGAATAACCTGCAAATATTTTCTCCCATTCTGAGGGCTGTCTGCTTGCTATACTTACTATGTTCTTGGCTGTACAGAAGCTTTTTAGTTTGATCAGGTCCCAGTAGTGTATTTTTGATACTGCTTCAATTGCCTGGGGAGTCTTCCTCATAA